>JBCNJP010005052.1:0-11836 GCA_039602395.1 Deinandra increscens subsp. villosa | reverse complement strand
AACCTTTTCTCACAAACTTCTCCCACATTTCTCCACAATTCTCTCATATTTTTTAACCATTTCTAAAAAAATGTCTTTTTCTTCCGACGATATTTCCTCCGGCGAAGATGCGGTTTTTTTCGCAAGGCTAATGTTCGAGAAAGCTAAAGAAGAAGGCGAAGGTCGACGCCAATTCGGACACGCAAGACAATCAAAAAGGAACGCCAAGAAGCTCATGATCAGCTCTTCAGCAGAACTATTTTAAGGAAGGAGCTTTATTCGAAGATAAGTTCCATCGTCGTTTCCGTATGAATAAAAGTCTTTTTTTACGTATCTATATTTCACAAACTTTTGCCAGAAACAAATTATAAATATTTTCAATTAAGATACGATGCAAGGGGTAGGATGGGGTTAAGTCCTTTGCAAAAATGTGTTGCCGCAATTAGACAACTAGCTTATGGCATTACATCCGATGCGTTTGACGAGTATTTGCACATTGAGGAAAAAAACCGCACGAGTATGTCTTAGAAAATTTTGCAAATATATTCGTGCTATGTATCATGAAAAGTATATGCGTCGACCAACGTGGAGTGATGTTATGCACCTCTAAAGCTCATGAACAGAAACATGGTTTTCCACGGCATGCTCGGTAGTATTGATTGCATGCACTGGGAGTGGACAGCTTGTACTGCAGGACGCATGGCGTGGCCAATTCCACGTGTGCTGATAGTGCACGACCAACCGTTAATGCTAGAGGCAGTTGCTCAGATCACAAGACATGTGGTTTTGGCATGCATATTTTGGAGTCAGCCGGTTCAAACAACGACTTAAATGTGCTTCAACAATCAAATTTGTTGAATGATACCAGTTAATAATTTTTCAGCACCAGTCTTCATTTGAAGTAAATGGCACCCACTGAACATGGATATTATCTTGCGGATGGCATATATCCAGATTATTCAGTGTTACAAACTTGTCCAGCGGCTCCAACAACTGAAAAAAGGAAAAAGTATGTAAAGCACAAGAAGCGGACGAGAAAAGGAGTTCAAACAGGCCTTCGGCACATATGAAGAAATAGAAAGTCGGAACCGACAGCAGGGAAGAATAATCGAAAGAATTACAAACATCATATATATGCTACACATTGATCTAGCTAATATCAATTTAGCAGGAAAATGGAAGAGCTTCATTCCCATACGGCAAAAACCGATTGATGTTGAACGTACGATGAACTGTCACAGCAAAAATGTTATCGATGCGAAAATGTTTTGAAGATTCGTTGTGAAGATACACATCAGAGTCTACGATCCGATTTGATCGAACACATCGATCGTGTTTGGGAAACCATACCGCCGCAGCCCGAGGAGGATTCTGATGAAGAAGACGATAGCGACCCCGGCGAGTTTTAATTTTTTTTTTCAAATGTATTTTAATTTAATTTCCATGAATTGTAATCTTATTTTTATTTATTTAAATGAAGTTATTATTTAATTTGTGGGAAAAAAAAAAGAAAAAAAAGAGGCTTGGGGTCGCGGTCGCGGGGTGGGTATTACTTGAAAAACTGTGGGAGTGGAGAAAGATGAGGTGGCAGTGAGAGCAGCTACAGGTGACGGGGTCGCAGGGTGAGGCGCGCCCCTTAACGGTATAAACTCCGTTAGTGGTATTTTGGGGGTGTGACATCCTATAATTTTTGTCCTTTAATTAACCATCCGTTAATTGTCCCGTTAGTCAACTGCACAGGAGGGCAAATATGTAATTTTATTCATTTCCCACTCTCCTTTTTAATCCAACGAAAACCTCCTAGAAATTCCCCCATTTAAATTTAGTAGGTTTGCATGAATATTATTTATGGTACCAAAATTGCTCCTGTAACTGATATTGACCAAATTGGTCAAAATGGTCTACAAACTGGTACCAAAATGTACAAATAGGAAGTGTGATTTGGGTGTAATTTGGACCAATATTGGTTAGAATATGGTCATAGCTATAACTGGAAATGGTGTACTTCTATACAATTAGCAGCAATTAATTGTAGAGGCCAGCACAACAAGTTAATTATCCATATAAGAGTGACATTAACTTTTCAATATGTATTATATATTTACAAATTACACATGTATATTTCTATATAACACATTTGACAACATATGTTTTGATATCTTATAAAAATTCAAGATGGATATATGTATATAACAGTCGAACTTATTTCCAATCTATATATGTAGTTCAGTTGGTCTACAAATTTTCTTTTTAAACCAACGTACACGGGTTCGATTCTTAATAAGGGATAGGAAATTCAAATCAAATGTGAAAACCCGCTTCTCCTCACATACGTATACACGTGTTCATACCTCCCCGATTCTTTTTGTACGTGCTCTTCAGTATGAGTCCTAGCTTTCGTAGCCTAGGCCATTCATCACCATCGAAGTTTATCTATGATTTTATTATTATTTGTTTTTAGGTTTTATATTATGTTACACAAATGTTTCTTTTTCATTTTTTTCTTAATTGTAGCTTTATTTAGTTGTAATCTCACTTAAATATTATAGTTTATAATCTCTCCACTTAAATATCAGTAGATTTGAATTGTATTATATAGAAATATAAATGTGTAATATCAATAGTTTTGGTATTCAAATCAAATCATATTCATTCAAACCTACTAAATTTAAATGGGGGAATTTGTAGAAGGTTTTCGTTGGATTAAAAAGGAGAGGAGGAAATGAATTAAATTACTTGTGCAGTTGGCTAACGGAACAATTAACGGATGGTTAATTAAAGGACAAAAATTGTAACAAGTTTTCAAATAAAGGATAATTCTTGTAAGTTTAAAAACAAAAGGACAAAATTTATAGTTTGATAAACTTTAAAGGACAAAAATTGTAATTTAGTCTTGTTTTTATTTGAAATTGTCCCCACAAAAAAGTACCAAAAAATAGTGTATACATAAGTTTTAAACTTTTATAATATTTATGAGACCATTATTTTTTTAATTCATTTCACTGGTGAGTAGATAGAACGATCCATTCAACTTTCGGTTCAGTTCTATCATCAATGTCAAAACAATACTTTTAAACTCTAAACTAATATACTTTTTTTGATTTACAAGAAAAATGCATGTCACTAAATTAAACTATGTAAATAAGCACAATTAACACAACAATTTTAGTCGGAGAAGTACTAAAATTTCATTAACGGAAAAATAACGGAACTAAGAAGCGTTAAATAAACCGTTACATCCATCTGTCAACTTAGCTCAGGATCCAAACCCGCCACAAACCGACCCGGATCCGGCTACATCCCTTGCATCGCAAGTGATCATCACGCGCTCATATACCCGATGTAAAAAGAGCATCCCAAATCATATCCATGTCTAAAGATGGCATCTTGCTAAGCTGCTCAACTCCTTCAACAACATCCAACGACACCGTTTCATCCGGTAATTTCTTGATTTGTTCAACTTCAATCCCTGATCTTTCAGGGAAATCCACGTCGGGCACCGAAGGCGGTACGCATTTATCCGCCTTCGGTGCCCCTTGTAGCTTTGCCTGGAGCAGGGCGGCCGTGTGGCAGGTGATCGAATTCGCCTTTAACTCGTTCTTCAAATTCGGGAAGTTTAAGTGCGCAAACTCACCCCGTAACATATACGCTGCTGTATCGTATGCAAATGCAGCTTCTTCCGCGGTTTTAAACGTCCCGAGCCACACCCGCATCCGGTTCCTCGGTAAGCGGATTTCCGCCACCCATTTCCCCCAATGCCGCTGCCGTACCCCTCTATACCGGTTTTTAGCTTCACAGACAGACCTTCTTGTCCGTGTCGGTCCAAGGGTATTTATGTCATTTTGTCTTTCTACATGATTTCTTACCATTTTGCTACGAATTTGACCGTAGCAAATACCAGTTTCTACACTAGGGTCTTTTAACGCAGATTCGGGTTGATCGAATCTTGAATCTTTAAGAAAGATTACCGGAGTAGAAGAAGTCGGGATACCGCTACTGCAACCACCGTCATAACCACCGGAAAAACGGGAGGACCCGATGATGGAATCGCCGCAAAATTGCATCTCTTTTGTCATTTCTTGGAAAATAGAAGGCGATGAATCCTTCTTCAAAGTGGTTTTGATTCGAAGAAACTTGTGATCCGCCATTAAAGAGTAAAGATTCATATGAAGGGAGGTGGTTTATATAGCATTATTGTGTGTGAGGTAGTAACCTGCATTTTTCTGTTGGATTTTATAAGTCAAAATTAGTATTAAAGTCAGATCCACTTGTATAGATGGAAATGGAACCACTCGACATAGTTCCATGTAAGCATCGTGGTTCCCATTCATTGACATTAGGTCATCTGCCAATACAATAATGCCACGTCATCTCCTATGTGCTTTCCTCTTTCTTGAGGATATAATATAGGTTACCATATAACTTTTGGAGTAAACTTTGCTTTTAGTTCCTAACGTTTGCACATTTTAATAATTTTAGTCCCATTTTTTTGAAAATCCTAGTTTAGTGTGTTACATTTCATTTATTTTTTTCAATTTTGGTTACAGCTTAAACAAACGTTTAAAGAGCCGTTAAACTGCCCTCACATGGTCCCCACGTGAGGAGTATTTTTGTTATTTCCGTTTGTTTTAAAGTATGAGTTAAAACAAACGAAAATGACAAAAGTACACCTCATATGGGGACCACATGAGGGCAGTCTAACGGCTCTTTAAACAACTGTTAATGTTGAGATCAGAATTGAAGAAAAAAATGAAATATGAGACACTAAATTGGGATTTTTTAAAAGTTGAGACTAAAATTGTTAAAATGTGCAAACGTTGAGGATTAAAACCGAAGTTTACTCTAACTTTTGTTTTGATGGGTAAATGTTATTGATAAATCCAATTGGGTATAGATTCGAAGTACAATTTTTAATGAACTTGTTAAACCAAATCTGCATGCATGCTAAACAACTATAATACCGTTGGTAAAAAAAAAAAAAAAGTTAAATCCCACGTCGGCTGTTTTCGGTTCATAAGAGGAATGCTTTGCCTCAAATATCATTAACGTATTTTGAGCGTATTGGATGTGAGTGAGAGGGGACATACGAAAAGCAAATCCTAAAGCTTTTATGGACAAAGTGTACAATATTGTGGTATATATGAAAGGTTGGATGTTACAATAACCCTGTTAGGGTCTTACACGAAACAGTGGCGCAGCTTTTAAGGGGCGGGAGGAGGCGTCCGACCCCCCGAAATTTTTTTTACGATGTAGAGGGTATATAGTTTTCGTGTTAAAAATTTCGATATACTCCGGTTTCAACCCCCATTTATCCAAATAATGGCTCTCTAGTAGTATGTGCAATAGTAAAAGTGCATCGTCGAGAATTATACCTTTGGTCGTAGAGAATTATACCTTTGGTGCTCCTAATTTTTAGGTCATGTGATTGTCTATTTTGTTTTGTTTATGTTCCTTGTATTTCCCCTATATGTTTTATATACTTTCGGATATAAAAGTGAGGTTTATTGAGGTTTCAATAAAATAAAATAAAAAAAGACTATATCTTATAGGACATAGACAATATTCGATGTCATCTCATCCGGTGTCGGGCCTGAAAATTCCAAAAAAAATCAGGGCTCCGGACAAAAAAAAAAATTGGACCTTCTAACATACAAAGTCAATAACTCATATTAAAAGTCATTAAAATAATGATAATTTTAATAAGAATGATAAAAAATAAACTTTTGTAGCAAAACTTTCTATTTTAAATAGTTAAACAAATTGCGATGCTATCCTTATATTTCTAGTAGCAAATCTCTCGATGAACCCTTCATACTCCATATTCTCTAATACATCATTCTCAATAAAAAAAATTAAATCTCGGCCCCTCCAAAATACCCGGTCCTCGACGGGTGCCCACCTTGCCCATGGCCTAGCCCCCCTCTAATTAGATCCTTCTAACATCTTTCATTCTTACTATTTGAATATATAGTATTGATATAAGAATTTTGTTTTTGTTTCCAAGACCACATGAACTATTTGTGATTTAACTTCTTTAATTAGTAAATGGTATAAATAAAACCATATACATATACAAGTAGATTTTAGAGTAGTTTTAATATGTGAATTGGTTTAATGTTGAATGTTTGCTTGTTGAGGCCTGAGGTGACATCCTAATATATTATCACTTGTATTTATCATTAACATGATAACTCATTAAATTTGTTTAACTTTTTCTTTTTATTCTTGTAAGCTCTCTCACTTTGTTTATTATTTTATGTCCATTTATAGTGATTAAATGAGTTGAACACCACATGTGGAGATTCCTAAAGTGTCCATGTTCATGTAATATTATGGTTTGCTTTTTGATCATTTGTATACAAGGAGTTTGGAGGTAGCACATGGAGCTTGTTCACTATGTGGTAAGCAAAGACATGAGCCCATGTTTTCATATGCTTACTTCCCTTTTATTTTTCATAAGAAATTACTATTTTTATAACTAAATATAATAAGTAGTTAAATGATATGTTTGGTACCCTTTAGTCAAACTTTGACTTGCTCTGAAACTTGACCGATAACCGTTGGAATATAAACATATTGAGCTAGTTAAAATTGGCACGTTCAAAACTCAAACCAATTCCGATATCAACAAACTTAAGCCGAGCCGAAGACTAACAAACTTAAGCCGAGCCGAAGGCTACATTTGGAAAGTCCTAAAGCTTGAATATGAGCTATAGACAATTATACATCAATCTTCAAAATGCTCATATTAGTGGTATAAATATAGTAGTATTTATACGAATTACATATAATTAAAACGCGTCAAAATGTAAAATTTAACGTGTCAAACTCAAGCTTGACTCGAATCGTTTACTACCCGAATAGATCATTAATTTTATGTTCCTTGTTGCGGTCTAAAGCTTTCTATTAAACACTATTCCACATAATTATATTCCTTCTTGCGGTCCAAAAGCCAAAACATGCTGGAATAAGAACATAACTTTTGATTGTAACCCCATGTGAAGTCTTGATTACAAAATAATGGTGTTTCATTATTAGCTTTAAGCCTAGAAAAATCGTATTTCTTTTATATGTTCATTCTTGCCCTTTTTGATTTTGAAGTGTCACTTTTTTTCCTATATAATGGTGGTTTTTTATATGTAAAAAACGGTTCAACCAGTTGACCCAAGTTAACCCGGACGATCGAACTGGATTGACTATTTAAACATATAAATTACAATACACATTTTATAAACTTTCAACCGCGACAAATGCCGTTAAGAAACTTTAATAAAGTTTAAAACAAGTTACAATTATCCAAAATCACATCAATATAAGTTCTAATTAAGTTATATTTATCAAAAAAATATCAGACTTTCAGTTATCTTCGATGGATGGTTTGTTTCAGAATCTCTAGCGGCAAGTGATGAAGTGACGATTTGTTTTCGCCCGATCAGTTAACTTCAATTAAGAAAATAGTAAAAAATCCTACGGCTCTACTTTTTTTATTGTTTTAAAAATGTTTTTTTAACTTAATTTAAAAAAAAAAGTTCACCCGGTTGAACCGCCCGGTTCAACCATAAAACCCGGTGGTTCATTTTTTTGTCCGAAACTACAAAAAACCGCCCTCACCCGAACCGCTGTACCCACCGATCACCGGTTCAATCGGTTGAACCGGCCGGTTCAATCCGGTTTTTAAAACATTGGTGTGGATTCACGATTAAATATTTATGGGTCTTGTTAGATTATGGAGTCTTGTTAGGTTCGGACATCTAATGATCAACGACTAGAAGAATATCGATTGGCTAAAGACGATCGCAAACAATGAGCCGGGTGGGCCGATCTTGGTGTCACTTTGGCCTTATTTTATGTTTCTTAATTCTAAGCATGTGTTTTATAACCCTAGATATATATTTTCTTGTACTTGTAAATTCCACGTGAGGTTGAGTGAGACAAAAAGCAATTGAAAGTTTTTTGATTGCAGCTCGTGGACGTATGTCAGATTGGATCAAACCACATAAATCTCATGTTCATCTTCCCGATTCTATAGTTACGTTGTGTGTGGTGCGTTTGTTATACCTGAATCCTAACAGGTCTTTATTAAGCTAGGGTGTAAATGAACCGAACCGTATCGTAACCTATATTCAAGATCGTCTCATAAATGTTTGAACCAAATAAAGCTTACTAGAGCCTTTATAGAAGCTCGATCAATAAACATATATGAAATCAAACTTTACTTATCGAGCTCAACTACCAAAGAACATTTGATCCAATGGTATGCATAATTTTTACTCATAGAGAAGCATTCCATTTATATAATTTTAATTTAACTTGTTAAAAATGTGTTTATGTCATAATTATTATTATACATATAATTAAGATAAAAATAAATAAATGTTAAATATAAGTATAGAAAAAAAAGTTATAGATATATCATATAAATAAAATAACTAAATAATTATATATATATTTTAACGGCTAACACACACTCTTCTACATTACTCCTAAGTTAAACCATTATTCTAAATTACACCACTTTCAAGTTTTGAACATGGGTCTCCATAAAATAGTACATTGCTTACAACTGAATTACAATCCAAGTGGCAATTATATACATTAATGTTTATTAGCTAGTAGGATATTAAATGTTTCTTATCGGGCGACGTGAAGACTTTAGGTGGTTGCCACGTGGAAACTGATTTAATTTTTTTATTTTTGTCCAAACACACCATATCTATCAAATGAGTTGGTGCTCTGATATATATTGTCGTGTAACATAACTTTTAGGTTATAGGACCGATACTTTAAGTGTTTGGTTTCAAATTTTAATTTACTTACGGTGTGTTTTTGTATTTCAATTTTATTTATATTGCATTATAAGAATACAATTATATACTCGCGTTATCCCTGTAGCAACACGTGAATAGTAAATATAGTTAATATCCAATAAACAATTAGAGCCCAAACTGACCTCAAAAACTAGTCCAACGGGTTGTTTGGTAATATATGTTTTATCAAGTGTTGAACCAATAAGATGTCTTATTAGATAAGAGAATCTAAACCACTAAGTGTTGAAACAGTAAGTGTTATTTGGTTGGATCTTTGAATGACTGTATAAAATAACTATTTTACCGCTTTTAACTATTTCTTGCTAAAATAAAATGTTTCTGTTTCGTTAGAACAATGAATAATGAATAACTATTAAAGAAAAATAGAAACCATCATAAAAATTCAATATAACACAAAAATCCTTCACTACTGATGAAATCCAAATAGAAATTAAACATTTCATTTTTTTAATACATCCAACATAATATTAAAAAAAAAACTAGCAAGGCGTTAGGAGAGTTACAAAACAAATACGAGAAACAGAAAAAAATGAAACAAAACGACACCAACTCGAGCCTATGGCGTAGTAGCCAAAACAACCACCCCGGAATTGTGGTGTCTAAAAAGTGTTTTCCATGTCTTCTTTGCCAACCTTGGACCACATAACAAAGCAGTACAAGAAAACAATTAATTTTGACATTTGGTTAATATTTACCCATGATGACATTTGGTTCCTTGAAGTGCATGCAATTAATTTTGACCCGACATTTGGTTCCTTGAAGTGCATACATTCAATGTTTTAAAAACCGGTTCGAACCGGCCGGTTCAACCGCAAATCGCCCTCCTCACTGGTTTTTTATATCCCGGTTTTTTGGCAATAACCGGACCGGGTTAGACCGGCCGGTTTTCCGGTTTTTCCGGTTCAAACGGTCCAGTTTTTATTTTTTTTTTATTTTTTTAAAACTTTTTTATATATTTTTTTATTTTTTAAAGTTTAAAACTTATATTTTCTTATGAAATACATATTTGATATTATTTTTGAGTGGATTATAGTTGTATTTTAACTACTTTTGTTGGGGTGTACAAGTTTATTAGCATTTTTATAAAAAATATATATATAAATCCCCTAGTCGGTCTAACCGGTCCGACCGGTCGAACCGGTCCCGGAAGGTTTTTCGGTTCAACTAAAAAACCGGTTTTTAAAACATTGCATACATCCAGATCTTACCTTGCTTATATATTGAATTTTTATGATGATATCAAATTTATTATTGAATTTGAGTTCACTACATATCATAATTCATATTGGAATCTTTCATCGGACAATAACACTGAAACACCTTTTTTCACACAATAATAAATTAGATAAACATAAAGCAAGCTAGCAAATATCAAGCACTTAAAATTGTTTCCCTGAATTCATCAATTGATTTGTTGATTTGTACCCTAAACTCATCAACACCCCCTTAATATCAAGCACCCAAATAGGATCGATTTGTTCCATAAATCATCAATAGACCAAATCGATTTCTAGCAAACAAATTCATCAATTAGTGATACTTTCAACAAACCAAATCGATATCAAGCACCCAAATAGCATCGATTTTGTTAATTTGTTCCATTAGTTCATCAACACCCCCCTTAATATCAAGCCTAAAGATTCAACAGATTGGTGATGATTTCTAGCAAACAAGTCGATTTCTAGCATGGAATCCTAATAAGATATTATAATAGAATCCAAAATCGATTTCTGACCTGAATACATAACGAACAAACCACATAAAGATTCAAAAAGGAAATCGATTTCTAGTGATAATGAAGAAGAAAGACGACGTACCGGGGATGAGGAGAGGATGGAGGAGAGCAACGACATGTAGAGGAACTAGAGAGGCACGGGAGGGGCCGACGATTTTCAGTTCATCAGCAACCAACGTCGAAGGTCGAAGGGGGGGGGGGATGGTAGTAGCGACGTTTTTTTCTTCTTTTTGGATGATTCAGCGAGGTTTTCATATCTGATCGAATAAGGGTTTATTAAGACCTACCACAGATTAAGTGATAAATAAAATGAATTAACCAAACGTTCTTTATCTATGTGATTCAGATGTGCCTCCATTAAGAGGTTAATAAGAGGTAAACAAACACCCTTTAAGTTTACTTCTGTTAGAGCATTTATAGCCCGTTTGGAATAATTTATGTGAGTGTAGTCCTCAAAATTTATGGTTTGGTTGTAAGTTGTTGTGAGTGGAGGAGAAAGAAAAGGTATTGTAAATCTGTATATTTAACAAAAAACTGTGAATTCTATATAATTTAAGGTTTGGTTGTGAGTGGAAGACGGAGAAAATGTTGTAAAAATGTATTATATAATTGTAGTTGTGAGTGAAAGATAGAGAAAAAATAATAATAAATGTATAAATTATAAGAATATGGATAAGGAATAGATTGTGAATGCTCTTAGAGATTACATAGTTTAAACGAATCAAAACAAAAAAAAAAACCTAAAATAAATTGATTAAAAGAAGCGATTAGAAAAACCTTAAACATTAAATCGTTTCAAAGAAGAAAAATATTAAGTAAATGATAATAGAGTAGGGATCAAAACGTACATATTGCTTGTTGGATTGATTCAAGATGAAGCAAAAATCTGGTATGAAGGTAGACGTGAGAACAAAATCGCAAACCCTAGATTGAGTCGATGATATTGATGTAAATGACGTTCTTTAAACCGAGTTATAACTTAATTATGTTTTGGAAACGGATTGAATTTAGATCCGCGAGATTTTGAGGATTTAAGTGATTATTTTTTTTCACAAATAGTTGTGATTTCTGTCTATTCTCATTCATGGCCTTTATTTTAATTGTAAAAATGAATAAAATGACACATAAGATTTTTTTTTATGTAGCATTATTGAGAAGATGCCATATGAACGTGAAAATTTGTAATCAATAGTATAGAATTTAGATTTACTATGTAAAAAAAATATAAAAAGGATATGAGTAGAGCCTAGAGGTGCAAAAACCGGTTTGAAAACCAAACCGGTTTGGTTTTCAA
>JBCNJP010005051.1:0-35596 GCA_039602395.1 Deinandra increscens subsp. villosa | reverse complement strand
CTCTAGCCTAGCTCCCTTTATATAGGAAACCCTATGCTTGTAAAACAAGCTACAAAATTTCAGCCTACATAGCCCTATCTTGACCGGACCCAAAACCCATTAACAACCCACATACAAATTAAGCCTAATTACAATTAAACTAGCCCAAAAGATTTCTAATGCAAAAGCCTCTAAAAATTATGGACTCTACAATCTTCCCCTAGGATTTAGCATTAGACAGTGGTGAAGATCAATGTAGCCTAAGCCGTCGCCGCCCTTGATCTCCGGTGACACCACCACTGCAATTCCGATGGATCAACGATTCGCAAGCATCATCCAGCGACTCGATCAGGAGAGCTGCCACCGCCCGAGCCGAGGCAGCGAGCCGAGCGAAGCCGCAGCCGCCGCCACAGCCGAAGCCCGTACCGCTTCATCCTCCGGTCACCGCCACCTCGTCGCCGCCGGTTTCCGCTGACGAGATAATAGTAGGATCGGTCCCCGTGGCGATCCCGTCGGAAAGAATTTTGTCGCCGCCACCGATGGTGAAGTTACCACCACCGCCGCCACTACCTCCGCCGCCTCCGATGACCGCCGGAGTTTCAGTCGCAGATCTGACCCGCAGATTCGAGTCAGAAGTTTCAGTTCACCCTAGCGCGAGTCCATTGAACTCGGGTGTCTCGAACGGTTGTTCGGAACCCGCTAAGGTATATCTAATTTATTAGATATTTAATTTATGTATTTATTTATTTAAATAAATATATTTTCTGTGTTTGTCGTGCCGGTGATTGATCCTGTTACAGTTGCGTCCGCGTTTTAATTTGTTTCCGCTGCTAAATTAATTTGGAATTAATTTTATTATTAAAATCGGTTTTAAGAAAATTAAAATCGGTAACCCGGATCCCACTGTAAAACCCAACAGTGGTATCAGAGCCATTATCACCGCGCGCAAACCAGATTCGGTCTTTTCGTGACCGATAGTTCGCAATTTCGACTTAAATCCAAATTGCGAATTAGAATTAATTTAATATACTATTTTAATTCAATATATTATATTGTGTGTTACGGCCGACCCCTCTAATTTTGTGATCATGTATGAATGTCATGGCGTGATTTGTTTTTCTCTGTTTGGCCCAAGTTGTTGGCCCAATTCGGTTGTTTTTTATTTTGGTTTATTTCTGGACCCGGTTTTTGGGTTTCAAAGTTGTACAAATTTAGAGCTAGGTTACTAGAAATAGTTTTAAGCAATACGTAACTGAAAGTCTTAGTACAGTACAGTAACATGGCACATTGTTTACCACGTTCTTGGAGCTTGATGTAAACCATACAATGCTTTATCCAGCAGATACACATGATCTGGATGCTCCTCATCTATGAACCCAGGTGGTTGAGTCACATACACCTCTTCATTCATCTCAGCATACAGAAATGCTGTCTTCACATCCATCTGGTGCACCGTAAAATTCAGATAAGATGCAACCGCAAGAAATATCCGGATGGCTTCCAATCTTGCTACAGGGGCATACACCTCATCATAGTCAATTCCATGTATCTGACGGTGACCTTGGACAATTAACCTTGCCTTGTTTCGAACGATTACACCCGTGTCATCCTTTTTGTTCTTGTACAACCAACGGGTGGGTATAACCTTCTTGTTATCTGGCCTCTTGACTAGCCGCCACACTCCCAGCTTTGAGAATTGATTCAATTCGTTGTGCATGGCCTCGATCCAGTTCGGATCTCTGAGAGCTACCATCACATTTGGAGGCTCAATCTGGGAGATAAAGCACGAGTACATGCAGACATTGATGTCTCCTGTGCGGCTTCTAGTTCTAACTCCTGACGTCACTGGTCCAAGAATATTGCTGACCGGATGGTCCTTGTTGATCCTTGAAACCTGAATATCTGGCACAGACACTGAAACAGGCAGATTAGAATTCACAAGATTATCATTTATATCACTAATACCTGAACCTTGTTGAATTTCATCACACGTTCCTGAAGTTCCTGAAGCATCTGCGTTGACATCTGCGGTGACAGTTGTTGGAACTGGAACTGGGGCTTTATCACAGACTTTTTCAACAGAGGGTCTTGATTCAGAAGGCTGTGTGATAATCTCTTCTTCTTCCCCCAAATTATGAAGATCATTTGAAAACTTGAACCCTTCAAACAGTGACCCATAGTTAAAAATCCAATCTGGTCCAGTCCCTGCATCCGTCGGGTTGTCTTCAAGCCAGTCCACATTGAATGCTTCAATAATCAAGCCGGTGGTCTTGTTATAGACTCGATAGGCACTATTCCCTGAGTAACCAACGAAATAACACTCATCCGCTTTCGCCTCGAATTTCCCTACGTCGGACTGAATCAGCACCGTGCACGGACACCTGAAAGTCTTGAAATAACCCACTGTCGGCTTCTCTTTGTAGACAATCTGATATGGAGTTTTCTCATGACGTTTGTTCAACAAAACCCGATTTTGCACATAGCATGCTGTGTTGACTGCTTCAGCCCAGAAGAAAATTGGTAGTTTTGCTTCACACATCATCGTCCTTGCAGCTTCAATGAGTGTCCTATTCCTTCTCTCGGCTACTCCATTCTGTTGTGGAGTGTAGGGAGCACTAAACTGTCTCTCTATGCCTTTAGCCCCACAAAACATATTCAACTCAGCATTCTTGAACTCCGTTCCATTATCTGATCTGATAGCTTTGACCTTCTTGTTCAGCTGGTTCTCTATAAGCGTGACAAACTGCTTCACTAGGGCTGGAGTTTCATACTTGTTTGACAAAAAATAGACCCAAGTGAATCGTGAGTAGTCATCTACAATCACGAGGCAGTATGAGAACTTGCTGATGCTCTGAACTTGCATAGGTCCAAATAAATCCATGTGTAAGAGTTGTAGAACTGACGATACTGAGTTAGCTATCTTTGGCCGATGTGGCAACTTGTGCTGCTTCCCCTTCGCACATGCCACACATTTTTCAACCGTTGAGAAGTCTTTAATCGGCAGCTTTCTGACATGCTCTCCCTTCGCGAGCTTGGTCAAATTCTTCATATTAGCATGCCCTAGTCGTCGATGCCACAACATAGCCAAATTTTCATTCTGCTTCGATATGAGGCATGCTTCTTCTGACGTTGGAGGTTTGCTCATGTTGAGAAGATATGAATTTGATCGTCTTGGAGTACGCATCAGTACGCACTCCTCGGGAATCTTCACACCAGGCTTCAAAATAATACATTCTTTTCGATTGAACATCACAGAATAGTCCTTGTCACAGATCTGAGACACACTCAGTAAACTGTGAGACAGTTCCTCCACATAGTGTACGTCAGAAAATGACAGATTTCCACTTCTCACCACTCCCTTCTTACTGATTCTTCCACCAACACCACCTGCAAATGATACACCACCTCCATTGAAGTCCTCTACATCTTCCAAAAGTGACAGATCTCCGGTCATGTGTCGGGAGCAACCACTATCAACGTACCAGAGATTGTTGATAGACCGTCTTGGCTGTCCCTATAAAAATCAGAAATCATTGAGATCCAGGTACCCAGGCCATAACAGATCTGGGCACACCTTTAGCATCAATGTAGTTAACTAGTTGGTGGAACATTTCAGATTTGGATTCAGACACATTTCCATTCTGAATGTTGACTTTTGGTTTCCAGGTGGTTGGTTTCTCTGGTTTCAACACAGTTGTTGATTTGTTCACAAACACAGGTTTCTTCTGTGGAGAAGTGACCTTTTTACCAGCAGGCTTTTTAACCGGTGTCCACTCAAGTTTTAACTTTGTATACACAAGTTGTTTCGTTTGGGTGACATTGTTTTGTTTCAAAACCTGTTGCTCGGCTTTCGCTTTGCCATTAGGTTGATTAATTCTTTTCACTTTAGCCACTTGTTTTTCAACAAATTCTGGTTTTGTCTTTTGGTAGACTCCTTTAGTTTGAAAAGTTTGTTTTGGAGTTCTGGTCACTTTCCACTTATCCACAACAGGCTTTGTCACAGGTGCCTTTGCGTTTGATACCTTAGACTGTTCAGTCTTCATTGGTTCAACACGCTGCTTCCCCTGAAACACATCTTGTTGCTTCTGCTTTTGTTTCTGTTTTTCACCTGTCATCATCTTTTCCAACATACTAGTCCGTGGATTTTGTGGATAGTATGGTTGGTAAGGTCTGTTCACACAGTTAGCTGCAAAATGTCCTGGCTTTCCACATTGAAAGCAATTCATGAGTCTAGGCCCATTGACATGACTACAGAGGTATGAACGTCTTGGGTAAGACGACTTCCACTCTGGCTTATCATCCCATTTGTGTATGACATGTTGTTTTTCCTTATCAGATTGTGTAATTAAACAAAATTGATCCGATTTGGATTTGTTGGTTCTATTAAAAGCTGACACAACCTGGGGATAAGCAACGAAGTCTTTGGGCTTAGTCTTACGACCAATTTTTGTGTTAGGCACACGAATTTTAAAACCAGACACTTTTTCATTAGATTCTGAAACATTTTTTAACATCGATACAGCTACTTGTTTTGACTTGGATGTTTCTAGTTCTGACACAAGTGCCATTACATCATCCTTAGGTAAACATAAACTAGAACTATTAGAACTACTAGACGCATGACTCTCATCCACTCTCCGACACTCTTCATCCTCCTCAGAAATGTCATTGATTTCTACTTCATCTGCACAAGAAACAGATACATCAGAAGTGCTCACACAGTTATTCATTGAAGTATTGGATGGGCCTGCTTCACATGGGTCTGTCATCACTCTGTTCATTTTACCCAACCCATAAGTCATGTGTTTTTCATTCTCAATTTCCTCCTCAGTCAAAGGCTTCACTCCAACCACGACACTATCTAAGGGAGGTCCTTCTTCATGCATTTCTGATGCCGATCTATCTATCTGATCCTCCTCTAAGATCATTCCTATGACATCTCTAGTTTTGTCTTGAGGAACAACATTCTTGGTTGCAAAGCTGATTCCTATTCCACCTTTGTCCTTTCCCATTCTAACCTCAGTTATGCAATTATCTAAGGATTTACTAGCCTGCAACATCCTTTTGCTTCTCATAAAGTTGATATCAAGTTTAACCTGCATCTCATTGTTCTTATGCTTAAGTTCTTCTATCTGTTTACTTAGCTCAGCTATTTCTAACTTAGCATTGTCATACAAATAGGCATTTTCAGTTGCAAGGTTCTTATACTTAGCTATATCTAGTTTCTGGGCTTTAACCTTTTCTTCATTCTTATGCCATCTACCCTTAAAAGAACTCTTTTCACATTTTACTTCAAACAATTCAGATTCAAAGTTTTTGCAATATTCTCTAAGAGTAGTAATTATACGATCACAAACAGAATTAGAACATACCTTGGTGTGATCTGCAGCCATGGCTTCATTCTCCTCAGGTTCCTCTGGTTCATCATCAGTGACCACAAAAGCATGCTCCTTTTCATCCTCATCATCATCCAAAGTTGTCATCATAGCATGCGTCAAACTCAGATCCTTCAGCTGTGGGGTCCAGTCATAGCCACCACCTTCTTGCACAACTAAAGCACTTGTCTCTGCCTTTCCCTTCCCATCAGCTGGCTTCTTCATCTCTGCTCTCTCCTTCCTTGGTTTGCTGCATTCCCTAGCAAAGTGCCCATATTCATCACAATTGTAGCACCTAAGCTTCGTCTTATCAAACCCCATCCTGATCTTATCTTGATCTTTCCAAACATTTCGCCCCGTAGTAGCCATGAACTTTTTAGCCCTGAACACTGCCATTGCTATTTGCCAAGAGACGTCCAGCATTTCCACGTCTTCTGGATTGATCTGATTAAGCTCCCCCGAAAGAATCTCAGAAGGAATTAGTGTTCCAGCCATTAACGCATGATAACTATTCATGAATCCCATACCCAGAGCAAAATTGGGATCGTTGTTAGCTTCAGAAGTATCACCTCCACTTGAACCTGATTGGGGTTGTGCCACAAATGCCTTCGTTTGACTCATTGAACTTGATCCACCTGCTACAGCCTTTCCTTTCTGCTTCTCATCAACCTCTTCAGACAACAAAGCTTGATTCAACTTCCCTGCCAAACTCAGTGAACTTATATGATTCAACTCACGCTGCTTATCATCAATCATTTTGGACTTCAACTTGTTGATCATTTCATCCAACGACAGCTCACTCAGTCTGTTGTTGTCCTTAATGATTGAAATGTTGGTGTTCCATGACTTTGGCAAGCTGTTTAGGAGCTTCAAATTTTTATCTTCCAATTCCGGTTCCACTCCATAACTTGACATCTCGGCCATTAGAGAGACAAATCTTTGCACTTGAGCTTCGAAGGATTCACCCTGAATATGATTAAACAAATTGAACTTTTGCTTCAACATCTGCTTTCGACTTGCCTTGATGTCTGGGTTTCCCTCATAAGCCACTATCAATGCATTCCACAGTTCCTTTGCCGTCTTGCAATGCTTAAACCCTTGAGCAATGTCCGGTGTCAATGCCATGGTCATTATCGCAAAGGCCCTCTCAGCCTTGTTACACCTCTCCCAGTCATCATCCTCAAATTCATCTTCAGTCTTTTTCTTTCCTAATTTAGGTCCTGCTTGATGTATAGGTACGTGTGGTCCATTTAGAACTGCTCTCCACAACCTTAAATCAACACTCTTCAAATGGTTCTCGAATCTATATTTCCACTCTAAGAAGTTATCTGCTGAAGTTAGTCTTGGTGGACGAGTTATAGATCCGATCTCAAAGTCCAATTTCTGGTACATACTTGGTTCAAAGTCCATCCCGATAGCTTAGGAAACTAAAAACTAAAGTCCGAAAGTTCACAAAGTCTTGATTACGATAAAACAGTCCCGATTACGATTACAGAAGCTGATTACGATCGGAAACCCCTGTTTACGATCTGATGAAATCGAGAACACCGAATCCGATAGAATGACTCGTAAATACCGATTACGATAAGAGATTACGACTCCGGATGTCGTAACCTTGATTCCGATAAGCAACACTCGTAAACTCTAATTACGATCAGTCCTGATCGTAAACACCGATTGCGATCAGCCGATTCCGATAAGCAGAATCGTAAACCTTGATTACGACAAGGAAATGTCGTAATCTCCAAATGTACGACTCGTAATCACCAAAAGAACTGATCTTGAAGTCGTAAACCCCCTAAATGATGAAGATCTTCAACTGGAACACACGTAAACGTCAAGAAACCCAGAAAAGGTGATCGTAAACACCAAATCTTGATGAACACAGCAGCTGCGATGATCGTAAACCCTTGAAACACCTTCAAAACTTCGAAAACAGCCCAGAAAACTTGAAAACCTGCTGGAATCTATATCGTGTGAGCCTCGAATCGATGATTCTTAGCTCTGATACCAATTGTAGGTCCGAGATCAAACCACCTACACGATATCTAGCCAAATACGAGTGCGGAAACCTCGTACAAGCTTGATTCAAGAGAAATAGTAGAAGAATAGACTAGATCTATGATAAAGATGAAGTCTTGAATGATAAATCTCTACTAGAAGCTGATCGTAAATAGCAATAAACCAGAAATCGTAAACTGCCTTGAATAGATAGAAAAGCTTGCATACAACTACACAAAATGAGGTTTATATACTACCTCTACACATAATCGTAAACCTAGCAGGCCCAAGAAGCCCAAATCGAAAACTAGACTAGTCCAATTACAAGATAAATAACTAGCTCAAATCAAAACTAAGATATCCCAATTACAAATGTTCATGCCTTAAATAAGCCTAGCCCAACACTTTTTCTTCATTTGATCCTCTCGTTCCCAAGTATATTCAGGTCCACGCTTTGAGTTCCATCGAACCTTGACGATCGGAATCTTGCTACGTTTGAGGGCATTCTCCTCGCGTCCCATGATTTCTACCGGTTGCTCGATAAATCTCAAATGTTCGTCAATTTCCAATTCCTCCAAAGGGATTATTTCAGTGTCTTTAGCCAGACATTTCTTCAGATTCGAGACGTGAAACACGTTGTGAACTCCATCGAGCTCTGCAGGGAGTCGCAATCGATAGGCCACCGGGCCTACTTACCCGATGATTTCAAATGGACCGATATAGCGAGAATTCAATTTTCCACGCTTTCCGAAGCGTATCACTCCTTTACAGGGAGATACCTTCAATAGTACCTTGTCGCCTACCTCGAACTTCAAAGGTTTACGGCGTTTATCGGCATAGCTCTTTTGTCTGTCACGTGCTGCGGCTATCCGCTTTCTGATTTGAATAATTCGTTCAGTTGTATCATGAATGATTTCCGGTCCAATGAGTCCTTTCTCACCCGTTTCGGCCCAACACACGGGCGATCTACATTTTCTGCCATAAAGAGCTTCAAAAGGTGCTGCACTGATGCTCGTGTGATAATTGTTGTTGTAGGAGAACTCCACCAACGGAAGGTGAGCCTCCCAGTCTTTATCGAAGTTGAGAACGCAAGCTCGGAGCATGTCTTCCAAAGTCTGAATAGTTCGTTCCGTCTGACCATCGGTCTGCGGGTGATAAGCTGTACTCATATCCAGTCTGGTTCCCAGTGCTTCTTGCATAGATTGCCACAGTCGGGAAGTAAATCGAGGATCTCGGTCAGAGATAATGGTCTTAGGCACCCCATGACGTGCCACAATTCGGTCAATATACAGCTTCGTTAACTTATCCATATTGTCATTTTCCCTCATTGGAATAAAGTGTGCAGATTTGGTTAGTCGATCAATGATAACCCAAATCGCATCTGGTCGATTCGATCGATGAGGTAATCCTGTTACGAAATCCATGAGATATCCTCCCATTTCCATTCTAGGATCTTTGGTTGTTGCAATAATCCAGAAGGCTTTTGGTACTCGATCTTGACTCTTGAGCAGGTTAAACACTTAGCCACATATCGCGCAATGTAGGCTTTCATATTCGGCCACCAATACAAGTTCTTCAATTCTTGGTACATTTTGTCCGATCCAGGGTGCACCGAATACCCTGACTTGTGAGCCTCATCCATCACGAGCTCACGGAGATTTCCAAGTAAAGGAACCCAAATTCTGTCATTGTAATATCTGAGTCCATCGGACTTAATTTCAGAATTTCCATCCACCCCTCGCAGTGCTTCAGCTGCGAAATTTTCTTCTTTCAAAGCTTCTCGTTGGGCATCGCGGATCTGATCCGGCAATCCCGTGTGAATGGTAAGCTGCAGCGCTCGTACTCGTCGAGGCTTTTCGTACTCTTTTCGGCTTAAGGCATCAGCCACAACATTGGTTTTTCCCGGGTGATACTTAATCGCTAAGTCATAATCATTTAGTAGCTCGACCCACCTTCGTTGTCGCATGTTGAGGTCCTTTTGTTCAAAGATATGTTGCAAGCTTTTGTGGTCAGTAAATATCGTGCACTTTGTTCCGTAGAGGTAATGTCTCCAAATCTTGAGTGCAAATACAACGGCTCCTAATTCCAAATCATGCGTTGTGTAATTCTTCTCAGTATCCTTTAGTTGCCTGGACCCGTAGGCAATCACTTTGTCTCGTTGCATCAACACGCAACCGAGTCCTTGAATGGATGCATCGCAATAAACTACGAAGTCGTCCACCCCTTCGGGTAACGAGAGAATCGGAGTTGAACATAACATGTCCTTAAGAGTTTGAAACGCGTGTTCTTCTTTTTCACCCCATCTATATTGCACTCCTTTGTGCGTTAAAGCTGTTAAGGGTTGAGCCAATTGCGAGAAACCCTTGATGAATCTTCGGTAATATCCGGCAAGTCCCAAAAATTGTCGGATTTCGGTCGGCGCTCTCGGGGTAGACCAATTCTTGATAGCTTCCACTTTAGCTGGGTCGACATGAATTCCATCCTGATTAACAATGTGTCCAAGAAACTGGACTTCGCGAATCCAAAAATCGCACTTTGAAAACTTGGCGTAAAGCTGTTCCTTGCGGAGTAATTCCAAGATAAGTCGTAGGTGTCTCTCGTGTTCTTCCTTTGTCTTGGAGTAGATTAAGATATCGTTGATGAAAACTATCACAAACTGATCGAGGTACGGCTTGCACACTCGATTAATCAAATCCATAAACACAGCAGGCGCATTAGTTAGCCCAAACGGCATAACGAAAAACTCGTAATGACCATACCGAGTTCTGAAAGCAGTCTTGGGGACATCCTCTTCACGAACATGAAGTTGGTGATATCCAGACCGTAGATCAATCTTTGAAAAGTAGCTCGAACCTTGCAGTTGGTCGAAAAGATCGTCGATTCGAGGAAGTGGATACCGATTCTTGATCGTAACCTTGTTAAGCTCTCGGTAGTCAATACACATTTGGAACGTTCCATCTTTCTTCTTAACAAACAATACCGGTGCTCCCCATGGAGACGAACTTGGACGGATAAACCCTTTGTTGAGTAATTCTTGGAGTTGTGCGGAGAGTTCGTTGAGTTCGCTTACCGCCAAACGGTAAGGTGCGCGTGCAATCGGAGCGGCTCCAGGAGCTAAATCGATTCCAAACTCAACTTGTCGAAATGGAGGCAAACCAGGCAAATCTTCAGGAAATACATCTTGGAAGTCGCGGACTATCGGGTAGTCGTCTATTTTACGCTTGGGAAGTGTCGTGTCTGTGACGTTTGCAAGGACCGCGAAGTGACCTTTACGAAGGCACTTTTGAGCTTTAAGAAACGAGATAATACCGGTGACTGTTCCACCTTTTTCACCTTGAACTGTTAACACTTCACCGTCTTTGAGTGGGATACGAATCACTTTTTCTTGACATAAAATTTCAGCTCGGTTTTCAGATAACCAATCCATTCCTACTATGACATCAAAACTACCAATCAGAAAAGGCATAAGATCGATTCCTAACGTATGACCAGCTAGTTCTAACTTACAGTCCTTAACTATCTGAGTCGTATCATGAAGTTTACCATTTGCTAGCTCTACCACATACTTAGCATCTAAGTCAATCGGTTTAGCATTAATTAGTCTAGCAAACTTAGTGGAAATAAAGCTTCTTTCAGCTCCAGAATCAAACAGTACAGTAGCAAAGAAACCATTAAGGATGAATTTACCGTTAATCACGTTGGCGTCGTTGCGAGCTTCTCCTTGACCCATGACAAAAGCTCTTCCTCTGCCATTTCCACCATTCCCGTTGTTACCATTCCCATTGCCATTTCCTCCGCCATTACCATTCCCACCATTGTTTCCTTGATTACCACTTCCCTGTCTTCTCAATTGCGTGCAGTCCCTTTTTATGTGGCCTTGAGCACCACATTCGTAGTAGTTCCCATTAACATCTCCTCTGGGAGCTTCATTGTTGTTGTTACGGTTTTGACCATTGTTGTTTCCGTTGCCCCGGTTGTTTCCATAGTTGTTGTTGCCATGATTGTTGTTGTTTTGCCTTAGGCGGTTTTGTTGCTCGGGAAGGATCGTCCAACAGTCCTTCGCCTCATGGCTTTTCTTGCCACACCTTTCACTGCTTAAATTCCTTCTACAAATACCAGTGTGATGCTTCCCACACTTGTTACACATGGGTAGGTTACCCTTGTAGTTGCTTTGACCATTACCGCCCTGGCGGTTGTTTCCACTGTTGTTCCCAGACCTTTTGCTTTGGCCTTGGGAGTTATAAGACCTCCCGGTGCTGTTTCCCACACTCTGATTATTCATGGAGTTTTCAGGAGCTTCATCATCAGCTTTTCTTTTGCCACTTAAGGCAGTATTCTCTAAGGCTTTTGCAGGAAGTGTACCCTTCTCAACTTCCTGGTCAGTAAGCTTGTGAGCCAAACGGATGGCTTGCTGCACGGTTGTGGGGTTGCTGGCAGTCACTAGTCCCTTGATTTGGGGCGCGAGGCCTTCCAGATAACGCTCAATGCGTTTGAACTCAGCATCAACCATTGTGGGGCACAAGACCGCGTACTAATGGTAACGCGCAGTATATTGTTCGACTTCAGATCCAGTCATTTTCAGATTCAAGAATTTGCCCTCTAACTTCTTCACTTGGTCACGGGGACAGTACTCCTCCATAATCAGCTCCTTAAACGCTTCCCATTCCATGTTATTAGCTGCATCTAATCCAATCATCTGAATTTCGGCATTCCACCAGGTGAGAGCAGCTCCCTCAAAGGTACCAGTCTCATATTTCACTTTGCTCTCAGCAGGGCAGTTGCACATAGAGAAGACCTTTTCAGACTTCTCGATCCACCTGAGGAGTCCTACCGCTCCTTCTTCGCCGGAAAATGTCATTGGCTTGCAGTCCATGAAGGACTTAAACGTGCAGTGATGGTGGTTTCCTGATGCAATAATAGTTCGGGTTTTAAGTTTAAACAGGTCAAAAATATTATCGCTTTGTGCCTTAACCGGCATAATAATTACCCTATGCGGCGTATGCAGCTTGGACGGCTGCCACTGCGGCTTGCACGTGTTCGTTAATCATAGCTTGCAGTTGTGCAGGCGTCATGTTAATGTTGCTCCTTCCGTGTCCTCTTCCAGACATTTTGCTGGACAGTTAATGTAGCCAGTGTTCAGTCACAGTTATACTTTATACATATCCCATAATATGTATATTAACAATTTCCCGTTATCCCACTATTAGTCCAGAAAAGTTTTTCGTGCAAAATCGAGGCGTCGTCGGAGTACGTCGTAAGTCGTAAGTACTATCGTTGAAAGTCGGCTTTCCCATAAAAGTCACCGTCGGCGTAGTCATCGTAGTAGAAATCAGGACGTAGCATGTAGCATCGTTTCGTTGTCGCTTTCCCCCGGAATAGTGTGCGTATTAGCGTTCGCATTTCGTATTCGTGTGTGAAAATTTTCCCTAAGGTTTTCCGTTAGACTACTTAGACACGGTCTCTATATATATATTTGTATATATATATATATATATATATATTCATACGTACTAAGCCTTTACTTACACAGCAGAGCGAGTATCCCAGGTTGGCACGTAAATATTTTGTTTTGGGAATTTGTTTGTTCGTTTGTAACTAAGGTTTCAAGTTGCAGTTTCCAAATCGTTTTTCAAAAATGATTCCAGTTCTCTGCAACTTATGGCTCTGATACCAATCTATCACAACCCCAAATAACCACTAACGGATTTTATACCGATAAGGGGTGCGAGCAAACCAGGACCACAACCATTAGTTACAAATACTAAACGAATCAGAGTTAGTCCAAATATATGTCATAAATAAAATTTCACAATACGCAGCGGAAAAATATTGTCTTAGTACTAACCACGTGCTTTACAAATCATTGTTTTAAATTCCAAATTAAGTTTGAACAAAGTAAATGTCTTCATGTGCCATGCCAACCCGCTCCGGATACTCCTCAGCGATCTGCAAAATTTTAAACCACGCAAGTGTCAACCTAACGGTTGGTGAGTTCACAGTGGGCTTGTCATGCAGTGGCCCGGTCTCATAATCATATTTGTGTCAACATATACCTATGAAATATTTATTTGTGAAAAGCAATGCTTAGTGATATCCATAATCATAGTATTGTGGTTTAGTAAAAGTAATGTCCGTAACATACGTTATCGGGTATGTACTAGTTTTGTATAGTTAAAGTGCTCAACCGATATCGCGGGTAGCTAATCCGTTGTTCCATGCACTAAGTAAGTTTGTACCAAAGCTGACTGTTAGTTTTCGCAGTGGCAGCGCCATCATCTATTTTGTTTTGCGGACCTACGTCATCGCGGCTTTGCCTCCCCCGTGTCCTCTCGGGATCACGGTCAGATAGGCTGATATTGTACCTCCGTGCACTTCCCGTGTCACGAGGCGGAGTTTGTCAAACTCCAGTAGATCTACCCAACATCCCCTCGCTTTACAATTAATGGTACAATTAAGTTGAGGACTTTTTCAGTTATAAGGCAATCCTTAGAAATCATGTGATATCATGTGGTTTAGACTTTAACCTACACTAGCCATATTAAAACGGTTTACTTTGGGTTCTCATGAATCCCGAAAACATTTTCAGTTTCGTTTTGGAAATAGTTGTTTAAGTATTTCACAAGTGTCTCCCATAAAACACTTGAAGTTCATCACGTGGGTGCCAAGCACTCCTAAGTTTTCAAATTCATCAGAGAGGTGCATAGCACTCATAAGGTTGTCAGCATTGTTTTTCATTAAGTTATTCAGTGTGTCCCAAACGGGCTCACAGTAAACGGGTTAGTGACACTCACCTTTGGTTGCACTGCTACACTTGCTAAGTAATCCAAATATTGTTTGCTTAACGAAGACCTAAGAACACGTTTAGGTCTTAAGTATTAGTTTTGTGTCTAATATTTAACTTACGTCACTATGGCCCATAACATAGCACGTTGGAACTATGACACGACATACCGACACACGACACCGATGGTTGATCATAAACGAAGGTTCACATAACTCAGAAATCAAAGCATGTTTCATTATTGCATAATCATGTAAGTCATAGTATAACATTCAAACAAGTTGCACAAGTTTGGGTTTTGGTCTGGTCTCAGTTTCGCTAACAGTTTCGCTACAGTTTCGCTATGCAGTTTCGCTGCACAGTTTCGCTGTGTGCACGGGCAGCACTTTCGCTAGGGAATACCCGATGACACAGTTTCGCTAGCTAGTTTCGCTCGAAACTGTTGACACAGTTTCGCTAGCATAGCTTCGCTCGAAACTGGTTTGAACTTTCGTTCAGGTTGGTTCGCTCGGTAGTTTCGTTCAAGCAGGTCTACTTAGTTTCGCGGGCGACACTATAGTTTCGCTACATAGTATCGCTGGATGAATATCTATACAGTTTCGCTGTATAGTTTCGCCTAGAGAACAGCTCAGTTTCGCTGGTCGCGGAAAACACATAAATCAGCCTAAAAATCAATCTAACAGCTTCCATACTTCATGTGATTCAATTTTTAGCATGCATAATCATTTACCAACATTTAACAGTAAGTTTTAACACTTTAAACATGGATTTTCATCATCAAATCACCAAAAACACATTTTAAACCTAAAATGACCTAATTAGCATAAATCTTCATTATGGCATGATTTTACACGTAAAGTTGCAGACTTTATAACAGATCTAGCATTCCTAAGCATCATATCAGAAGATCAATTGATTCTATGAAGATCTAAGCATGCTTTAAAGTAAAACACATAGAAAATGCATGAAGAATAGTTTTGGGACTCACGATTCGATCTAGGGTCCGAATGGATGAGATGAGATGATGGTTTCTTGGTGGTTTCCTCGGATGGCCAGAAATCTCGGGAGAGCAGATGGAGAGTGATGTGTGTTTTGTGTGAAATGATGCAAATGGGGAGTAACTAGGGTTTTATAAAATATATATATCAGGAGCTAGTTTCGCTGGCAGTTTCGCTGGCCAAGCGAAACTGGCTCTGAACACATGTAAGTCGAACAGTTTAGCCGGCTACCGAGCGAATCTATAGTTTCGCCCGGTAGTTTCGCTGGAAACCAAAAGAGGTCAATTGACATTCTATTAAATCACTTTGCACATAATGAAAATAAACACATAAACACATAACACAAGTGGTCGGGTTCGGTGATCAACCAAAGGTCGTGGACGTATTCGGCCTAGTTAAGCATTAGTTACTAAGTTAATGTTAGAGCATATTCCTATGCTATGAGTGTCTCGTGTATTGTATCTATGTGAGCATGTCTTAAAGTGAGTTGTAGTGTCTATTTGGTTGGTGGCGTATCATATGGTCCGGCGGATCATATGATCCGGCGTATCAGGTGGTACGCTGGGTGCTATGTCACTAACTATAAATAGCCTGTGTGTTAGAATGTGCGTGTGAGCGAGTTGAACACTTCTGTCACTCTACACTTTCTGTGTGTGTTCTAGAGAGAGAAACTAGAGAGTCTTCATTGTAATCTCAAGTGATTCAATACAATTCTCTTATTTACATCCGTGTTCATTACATTTGATCAAAGCATGCAGTAGTAAGATCGTTTCTCGTTTCTACAAGTGGTATCAGAGCTTTTGGTTGCTCCACTGCTGTGTTTTTGATCAATTTTCGAAGTTTTAGAGAGAGAAAGCTTGGGTTTGGTAAGTTTTTCTTCAATTTCTTCCAATTCTGAGTGATTCCAAGGATAAAAATGATTTCTGTATGCTCCTGGAGTGTTTTCGCATCATATTGATCCAGTTTTCAGCTTCAATTGTCAAAATTTGTGAAAATCAGTCGATTTTTGAGTTTTCTGCGACTGGTCCGCCCGACGAATAGACTGGTCCGCCGTTTGATCCGCTAGGCAATCTTCATCAGTCGGATCCGCAGCAGTTACAGTGTATCAGTGTGATCCGCTGAAAATTCTGGTCCGCCGTACCAGATATGATCCGCCGTACCAAAATTTGGTCCGCCGTATCAAAATCTGATCCGCTGAAGATATCTGGTCCGCATCTGATCCGCTAACTGATCCGCTAGTATAATTCTGATCCGCTAGTACATCTGATACGGAATCTGGTCCGCTAGTACAAATTTGATCCGCCTGATTGTTTTGGTCCGGAACTGGTCCGTCGATTTGTTTTGGTACGCTGGCAGAATAGTGACATTCACTAAAACTGACGTAACTTGAGAACCGTAGAGAGTTACGGGAGCTAATACCAGTTAAAACGTCTGTCTTTCCGAGATCTAGGACTTGTACCAGCCTACGGCTAGTACTGTCTAGTTTTGACCCCCAAAATCCACTTGGAAGACCTTCGTTTTTGAGTTCGAAGTTTTTGAAGTACTATTTTCGGTGAAAAATGTCCGATTTTCAAGCGTTTGCGGCTATGCAAAGCACGGTACAAGCTATGCTCAATTTTGATAATGAAATAGGAACAAGTCAGAAAGTTCCCAAGTTGTTAAAATTGGAAGATTATCAAAATTAGAAGCAACGTTTTTCTACATACATCAGCACAAATGATATTGATTTGTGGATTCCGATTAGAACGCTGTATGTGCGTCCAACTGACAATGGAGAATATAAAGAGATTCAAGATTTTGATAAGGATGAACGAAGAAGTTATGAACTTGAACAAAAAGTTTATGGTTATCTTACCATGGCTTTACCTACTGAGTTGTTACATCAATTCAGTACTTGCAAGAAGGCTAAACAGTTATGGGATGCTTTATCTGCTCGATGTGAAGGCAATGATCAGTATAAGAAGAGTCGAAGGAAAGTGTTGAACAAAGAATTTGAAAATTTTCAACAATACGACAAAGAAAATATTTCTGCTCTTGTTTCAAGATTTTCACATCTAATTAGTGAGATGAAAGTAGTCAAGATTGAAAAGACCGAGGAAGAATTGAAAGAGAAATTGACGGAAGCATTACCAGAGAAATGGGAAAATTATGTGTTGTTGCTTACTCATGACAAAGACTATTCCACATTATCATTTCATGATTTGACTGGAAAGCTTCATGCTCGAGAAATGGAAATGATGAATTCAAACAAGTCCACTGCTCAATTACAAAATCCTGAGTTATATCATGGACAAAATTCTGCAAGTATCAATGCAAAGTCTAAATCATCTGGTTATGATACATCAAATCCACCTCAAACAGCATTTGTTGCTGATCATGGATCAGGAAAGTATGAAAGTTCATCAAGGGGTTGCAGTTTCACTACTCCTGATAGATCATCTGCTAGTTCGATTAATGGGAAGTCAGCTGAAGATTTAGTTGCGTTGTTATCTGGATTCATATCATCTTCTTCTGGCGATATTTTTAGTCAAATTGGTAACTCTTGTCTATATAGAGAGGATTTAGATCATATGGATGAAGATCAGTTGAACAAATTAGATTTGGAGTGGCAGTTTGCTATGCTAACTGAAAGAGGTAGAAGGTTTATTAAGAAACATGGAACGACATCTATTTTTCAAGGAGACAAACTTGGTTTAAATAAGTCACAGATCAAATGTTAGCAAGACCTAAATCTAGCCAAGCAGATGTACATGAAAAAAAAAACAACAACAACACAACCACACACACACACACACACACACACACACACACACACACACACACACACACACACACACACACACACACACATAAAAAAAAAAAAAAAAAAAAAAAAAAAAAAAAAAAATATTAGTGTATAAAGAATTGTATTCAACCAGAATGATTTTAATTCACTAGATAATGGGTTTAAAATACATGGGAATATCCACAGACTACGACAGAAATAACAACTATAGTATATAGAGTTCATCCTGAAGAACTCTAGTTTATCCGGTTCATCCTGAAGAATCTGTAGTTCATCCTGTTCTATTACTGAATAATTACTCTTGATCCTGAAGAACTCTAGTTCATCCGGTTCTATTCTTCCTGTTCTTCCTGAGGAATTATAGTTCATACGGTTCTGTTCTTGTTAGTTCATACGGTTTTGTTCTTGTTCCAATTTATTGAAGAATTAAAATCTAGCCAGTTTATAAATCCTGTCATCCACTATTAGACAATCAAAAATTATAAATTGTAGCAAACAAGGCTTGAACCTTCATACGGTTCTGTTCTTGTTAGTTCATACGGTTTTGTTCTTGTTCCAATTTATTGAAGAATTAAAATCTAGCCAGTTTATAAATCCTGTCATCCACTATTAGACAATCAAAAATTATAAATTGTAGCAAACAAGGCTTGAACCTGGGTCAGTCAAAAGAAAGGAACTCACTACAAGATTAAGAAGAACCATTGAGACAGAAGTGTTAATTGGTTATATTTTAACCAGAACTTATTTAATTACTCCCATCACATAAGAAATAATTGATAAACAAAATTTGCGTTGCTAAAGGTAATAAATAGACACGGTAAAAACAGGATTTGCGTGGTAAAGGTAATAAATATACACGGTTATCTTGGCCTGACCTTTCCACTTCTTCCCACCATAGCTGGTAGCGTGTCCTGTCTGCCTTTAAATTTCCACTTTTTCACCACCAAAATCTTCTGTACGAACGTATTTCCTGATCAACAAGAAAAAAAACTTCGATCGATCAATGGCTGCCTTTGGTAAACAATGGAGGATTAGGGGTGTTAATGAACCAGCACCCTACTACGGCAAGACTCCCCGTAAGTGTATTTTCACTCAACAATGGCTGTACGTTTTTATTTTTAGGGTTTTATGTTTTTTAGTTACTTACTCTCTACTCTGCATTTGGGTTTTTTACAGGTGGTCGGAGGTTCACCCTAAAGGTCCATCACTGTGGCGATTTCCACCGGAATGCCGCCGGCCAGGATGTGTGGAAGGGAAAGGTAGATTATGTCGACTATGTCGACATTCGCACATTTGATTGTCATGATCTGGATCAAATGGTGCAATACCTAAACCACACATCGATTGGGTATTTCCTCATTTACTGGAGGATCCCACCTCTGTCCATCAAATACGGGCTTGAGTACGCTGATTTCATCACTCCCGAAGTTGTAAGGGATATGAAACTTCATCTCCAGGGACCAGAGGGGAGAGAGAGCTGGATGTGTTTTTAATCCGGAACAGGGATTCCACCTACAGAACCTCCGAGTTGGGACCGAGATTGCCGCCTGGTCAAAAGCTGTTTCCTGATGACAGCAGCAGCAGCAGCAGCTTCTTTGATGATGAAGACTATATGTCGGATGCTAGGTCTTAGCTAGTTAGATAGATTTTTGTATAGGATCTGATGAAAATCTTTGTATAAAGATCAATATATAATATATATATGAAAGTTTTTGTAAGCTCTTCCTCATGTTTTGTTTTGGTTAACACCATTAATTATATAGACAGATTTTATCTCAATCATTTAAGTTGATTTTATTCTAAATTTGATTGTTGCAAGTAGATTTTACAGTCAACTGATGTGATTTTATCCAATTTAGAAGTAAAATTTATCCTGTTTATAAATCCTCATGAACTCTTCTTCCTGAAGAATTGTAGTTCATCCGGTTTTCTCTTCTTCCAATTTACTTAAGAAGTAAAATTTATCCTGTTTATATATCATCTCATCCCACCATATCAAAATGCCAACATATACTACACTAACATAGCATATGAATATATCCTTCATGTAAGATCACAGTTATGAGTGAAATGGAGGTCTGCTATGATTCATTGAAAATGTGTATGTTATTAATTATAGATGAGAAGTGTATGAATAAAACTGTAACAACTATCATGTTAACATACAAACTGGAACAACTTATGCAATTGTACACAAATACAGGGATCAACTCTTCTTCCAGCCAAGTTCATCCGGTTCCCATCTTGTTCTCCTCTTCAATAGCTTGTAACCGAAATTTGGCCTTGTTACATAGGAGACTTTCATGAAAGGTCCGTGTCATTATTCTGCTCTCAGTATCACCAATCCTGACAATATCTCGTATCTCATCTTCAGAAAGCCCATTTAGAGCATCCTGTAAGCTTCTAATTGTCTCACCTTCACTGGTGAAAATGTGATACATGTTTGTTTCTTTCTTATACTCCCAGTTGGTCACCCTTTTTCTCTTAATAAAAACCTGATGAAGCCTGTTAGTTATCATTATTAAATGGATTCGGTCTTTGTCATCCTGGCTCCATTCTGGATCTGGAACTGTACTATGCGTTGTGAATGACCCATCAGCTCTATAGACTACCAAATTTCCATCCTTATCAACTTCAAGTGTCGAAACAGGATTGTCAATGCTGCGTTGTGTGGCTTCGTCTACTTCCCCGTATAACTCATCCAAATACATCCTTATCCTCAGCATTAAGGATTCCTCTTGTGAACACGCACCCTTCATATCACCACGTGACTGTCTAACATCACCCAACTCATGGTCAGTGAGGTTGTACATAGCTTCTTCAGCTGTAAACTTTAGTACCTCACATGAACTGGTTGTGAACAGGTATACTTTCGCTTCATCATCATACCTCCAGGAGATGATTCTTCTCCTTTCAGCATGGACATCTCTGTATTCATCCTCCTCATTGATCACTTTTCCTTTTCCCTTCCTAGCCACTGACTTCATTCTCTTGGTGGGTGGTTTTTCTGGTGACTTGGGTGGAGATGAGGGTTTTCGGGGTTTGTTTAGGTGAGGATGTGGTACAATGGGTGTGAAGTTATCTGCTCTAAACTTTGGTGGAATAGGCTTTAATTTTACAGGTTTAGGATTTTTTTTCTGGTCTACTAGTTCTAGCAGCAGGGTTTCTTCTGGGTTGCTGTGAGGCTAGAGTTCTGTTCAGACCAGAAAATGCACCTGGTAATGAGGGAGCAGTCGGTTGTGAGGCTGTGGTGGAGGGTTGAGATGATGAGAGATGAGGATCAGAGACAGTGTCAAACATTTCCTTGATAATGTTGATCCTTGGCTTCTTTTGCTGAGTAGTTTGCACATGAGCTTTACTCTTTACATTCATCTCATTGGCTTGATCAGCTCTGATGACTAGGATCATGTACATCCATCTGATCAAGTCATCACCCTTCATTTCATCAACCCATGCATCAGTAAAGCATTCCTTGCTTCTGAGCATCACACTGAACTGACATAGGAAAATTTTGTTATCTTTATTTCTCTTCATCCGAATCATCCTATACTCATTACATAAGAGCTTTCTGTACATCTCAACTCTGTCTGAAAGACCTTTCTCTTCGGCTTTGGCAATTCTTTCTTCTATGTACAGATCAGATCTTCTCCTTGCTCCATTGATGAAGAACATTAGGTCTGCATTGTTGATGACATACTCATAAATACCTTCTTCTATGAGTAGTCGTTTCTGTTCTTCAAACTCTGCAATTTCCTTCTGTTCTTGGAACTTCTTTCGTATCTCAGCATTCTCCTTTTCATACTGATCCAACAGAGCCTTTGTAACAGGGTCCATGTCTTCTCTCTGACCTCCTGTGCTCAGATTATCATCATCCTCCATGTCAGTGAAACCAGAGATACTTCTCTCATCAAGAGAATCATCATCAGCAGGTTTTGGAGACTCATGAAGTGAAGTTGCAGCATTGGGACTGGCTTCCGAGATAACTTGCTCAGGAATTTCCTCAGCAGTGATTGGCTTTAAAACAGGAATGATGGGCAGAGATGGAGCACTAGGCTTTAAAAGAGGAATGGTGGGCAGAGATGGAGCACTCCTAAACCAAGTGCAGTTAAGAGTATTCCTAATCATCATTTTTCTCATGAAAGATAGAGCTTCAGGAGCTATATCCACATTTGTGGTTTGCAGATCACTCATCACGCTTGTGATAATCTGATTATCAGCAGTCACTTGCACCTGATGAAGTTGTTCAACCGGATCAACTAGTTCAACCTGATCAACATGGCCTTCTTCCTCCGGATGAAGTTGTTCAACCGGATCAACTAGTTCAACCTGATCAACATGGCCTTCTTCCTCCGGATGAAGTTGTTCAACCGGATCAACTAGTTCAACCTGATCAACATGGCCTTCTTCCTCCGGATGAAGTTGTTCAACCGGATCAACTTGTTCAACCGGATCAACATGGCCTTCTTCCTCCGGATGAAGTTGTTCCACCGGATCAACTTGTTCAACTTCATCAACATCTGAGGAAGACACCCTGTGCAAGATCCTATTTTGAATTAAATCTAGTTTTGCATGTGAATTTCATTTCAACGTATGCATGGTTGACAACCTTACCTATCAGTGGCTTTCACAGATTGTCCTGCCTTCAACCGTTCAATTTCTTCTCCTTGAGCTCTCACAATTGCACGGAGAGCTGCCAATTCATTTTCAAGTTTTGTACATCGAACCGTCAATTCATGCTCAGCACCCATGGTTTCTTGGCACCTGGGATTCCTGTTGTCAATCAAAGGTTCCTGAATAGGTTCCCTGACAGAAACAGTTGCCGTGGATTGGGTCTTAATGATGTTGGCACTGTCCTCAGGGTCCAGTGGGACTTCATGAGTAGTGTCAGCCCTTTCCACCTGACTTGCTTCATCACTACTGCAAGTCACCTTATCACCAGAATGTCGGTTGGGTGATCTCAACCAAGTCTCAGCAGTAATATTCCTCTGGACAGGGCTGGGGAATCTACTTCACGTGGCCTAGGTGATGTACCACCCTCATTCTGAGGTAGTCCTGTGAGGGTCTAGGTAAAGGAGACCTAGTCCTCTTCCTTCTGGGTGATTGTGGAGTGCATGTGGTATTTTCGGGTGTGGTTTTTATGTGGACATCCTCTTCCTTTTCGTGGCAATGGTGGGAATTTGTATATCAGTGGAAGGCCGATGGTCGGTCTGGTGTGGGCTTAAAACTCTGTCGGTGTAACAATGTTGTCACCAGGAGCAGTTTGCTCAGGAGCAGTCCTGGCCTTAGGAATAGGGTGTGATGTGTCTTTACCAAGGAAAACAGTTTTGTTCACTTGCATGTTAGAAAATGTTTTACTTGTAAAAAGATTTTAGTTCAAGATGTTGATCAGAGATTTGCAGATTTGGAAATTCACAATTGAGAATGTGTTGGATAACATGTGGGTACATGTTAAAAGATCCTTTTAGGTTTTAGATTTTCCAGCATTCCATCAAATATCATTTTTGAAAAGTTAAAGTTGAGCCCATTTACCAATTCTGATGAAAAGCGGATGATTGAGGTACAACAAGTTGATCCCACGCAGTTTTCTTGCGAGACAGGAAGTGGAGAATGGTATGAGCAAGATATCGCCAAACATAGGGTAGTTGTCCCTTTTTTATGGTCCCACAAGTTAAGTCACCCCCATACCCAATTGCTTTACGTCTTCAAGTAGCAATACTAACTTAGTCAAGTAGATTAACATAGAAATGCCATTGCGTATTGCTCACAATTGTGATTTGCCTTGCATGATCAGCCTAGGTTTCACCCATTCTGAGTTTTCAGCTGTTGTCAGAACATGAATGTGTCGGGGACACTATTAAGCTCATGAGATAGTTTAGGCCGATTAGCTATCAGTCAGATTCTTACTAGGATCTCGAAAGTCCCAATACACATTAGTGACAGAAGTGCGGATTTGCTTCAATCGCTTGACCTCGCGGTTGCAGATTTCAGCGGGAACTTCAATGAAATGAAGTCGATCGTCAATCCTAATTTCGTCGAGAGGAGTAACAGTAGACTCATCGGGCAGACACTTCTCAAGTTTCATATGTGAAAGACATTGTTAACATTGCTGAGTTCAGATGGCAACTGAAGGCGGTATGCTACTGGTCCAATTCGTTCGAGGATCTTAAGGGACCAGTGTACCGGGGGTTTAACTTGTCTCTTTTTCTGAAACGATTTACACAATTCCATGGAGATACCTTTAACATGACACGATTACCAGCTTGGAATTCTAACGGCTTCCGACGGTTGTCGGCATAGTTTTTCTGCGGTTACTTGCAGCTTTCAAGTGGTCTTGAATCTGGGAGATACTCTCAATAGTTTCATGCACTAGCTCGGGACTAGTTAGTTGGCTGTCACCAACTTCGGTCCAGAAAGGGGGCGAGCGACATTTTCTTCCATGGAGAGCTTTGAAAGGTGCGGCTTGAATACTGATGTGATAGCTGTTATTGTTAGGAAAATTCGGGAAGAGGTAGATGGTCGTCTTAACCATTACCGAAGTTGATCACACAAGCACGGAGCATGTCCTCCAAAGTTTAGATGGCCAAACTAAGTGATCGGACACGAAGGGGTTTCCCTTGATCTTTTCTGCTTAAGGCATCTGCAGATACATTAGCCCTTCCACGATGGTAACGAATTTCATAATCGTAATCATTTAGCAGTCCTACCTAATGTCGTTGTCTCATGTTTAGCTCTTTTTGGTTGAAGATGTGTTGGATACTTTTGTGATTCGTGTATATAATACACTTTGTCTCATGAAGATGGTGCCTCCCATCTTTAGAGCGAAAACAACGACTCCGAGTTTAAGATCGCGGGTCAGTAATTCTTCTAATGAATTTTTTTTTAACAAAAGAACAGGAGCATCCCAAAGGAATAACTAGGTCGAATGACTCCTTTGTCCAATAATTTTGGTAATTGATTGGACAATTTTTGCATTTTGGAAGGAGCAAGACGATAGGGGAAAAGAGCTACGGTGCAGCTCCTGGTATGAGATCAATATGAAATTCTACTTGCCTAGACGGTGGCAGTCCGGGCAAGTCCTCGGGGATATATGTCCGAAAACTTAAAAACGGTTGGAACATCGTTTGGTGACTTCTCTATCGAATCCTTTTCCGCGAGATGTGCCAAAATGGCGTGACATCCTTTATGAAGATACTTTCTAGCTTTCCTACAGGGTATAATGTATAACTTGGCTTCACTCTTTTCACCTTGGATGACTAGAGTTTCACCATTCATCTATGGCATTTTGACTTGCTTTTGGTGACAGAGAATCTCTGCGCGATTCTCCGAAAATCAATCCATGCCATTAACGATGTCGACACTTTGCAGTTTGATAAGCAGCAACTCAATGTTGAACAATTGTTTCGGAAAGGCGTAAGGGACGATCATGGTAGACTTTATCAGTTTAAATCTAACTACAATCTGCTAGCCCTACGGAGTATTTAGTGCCTAACATCCTTAAAGTGAATTTTAAGTAAAGGACTAAAATCAAAGCTTTACAGGCTTGGAGGCCTTCTCAGATCGCTTTTCAGAATGTTTCTTGCCAGGATGGCCTCGCTTTCGCTTATGGGCAGATTTCCTATCAGAAATAGAAGGATGGGAATAAGCATCAACGGGTTTTGATTTAGAATCCTTCCTGGAAAGGGATGCGCCTTGACGTACAACCTGATAGATCAAACTGTGTGTCAAGCGAACGACGCTTTGTAGAGTGGTTGGATTGGAAGACATCACGTTCCCTTGAATAATAGGAGATAGACCCTAAACATAACGCTTTATTTTCTTATGCAATGGTGTCACCATTGCAGAACAGATGTGGCGAGTTCATGAAAACGCTTGGTGTAGCAGCAACGTTAGATTCGTTCATTGTTACTCCCCAGAACTTGACTTATAGTCTTTGGAGTTCCGCGCGTGGGCAATAATCGTCTCTTAACAATTGCTTCATCTCATCCTATGGCATAGCATAAGCCAAATCAGTTCCAATTGACTCTGCATGGGAATTCCACCATGTGAGAGCATCATCGACGAACGTGTAAGCAGCAAACCTGACCTTGAAGTGAACAGGGTAATTGCTAATACGAAAAACGGATTTGGTCTTTTCAAACCTGTGGATAAGAATTACAGCACCCTCAGTACCCTTGAAAATAATTCTCGGTAATCATAATCGTGGGTGTTCCAACATTTGTCAAGGCATCTTACCACTAGGAGAACCTTCACAGCGGCCTCCTGCGGTGTGGGCAGTTTTGTTCGCAGTTATGGCATTGGCTACTCACTGAGGCGATCATAGCCTTGACTTGATCATCATTTAGCAGGGGCGGTGGAGGTGAGGGAAATTGGTTATTGCGAGGACGTTTGCGTCGTCCAGACATGTCCTTCTTAATTCACGAATGTGAATAAGAAAATATTTAGACAATACATGGCGTTATAAAGTCTACATGTCTTTAGGGAAATGACAACAAGCACAACATGCGTCATAACCACAAGAATTGCATTAGACAACAGTAAAAGGAATACCACTGCAATTAATTTTAGAAAACATCAATATCTGACAATGCAACAAGTTTAGTATGAGTATACAAACATTGTTTTCAGAATGCGGGGGCACAACTCCAATTGTTAAAATTCATAATAGTTTTCCATACATTAATTAAGCTAAGAATACGGTAGCATTCTTCTGGTAGCACGCTGGTACGGGCATCTCAGGAAAGCTGGCATAGGAATATTCAAGCGACGTGTGCAATAGTGGACATGAATGTTTGAAATAGCCAGAATGCTCTCCTCGATAGCAAGCATACGTCTCTCGGAAGGCCCTAACATCAGCAAAGTGATGGAAATAGAATTGGAGACATTCGTCATTTGAGCGTGCAAAGAGTCTATAGCAAAACCGAGCAGTGACAAAACGGTCCTCGATCGCCGAAAGATGGGACTCGAGAGTCAAAATAGTACCATGATCCAACAAAGAAACGGACTCAGAAATCAACTGACGAATGGCATTGTCATGCCTGGATAAATGAGAATGGATGAAAACAAGGTTGGCCAGACGGACAGGAAATCAGGAGCACTGTCTAGTATAGTAGAGGTGTGGCAGCAACAGAGGCGGATGACTCTCTAACCTCATGAACAGAAAGAAGAACAGGGGAATCAGATACTCGCTGCCTTTTGAGACGCAGGCTCATCATCGGGTGCAGAAGTAGCAAATTGACGATGATGGTACTGAACGACAGGCTTCCTAGGAGAGTACATCATCCTAGGACTAGTGGAAGAAGACAAAACGAATGGAAAGACGAAGATCGAATAGTGGAAGGATTCACAACGGAGGGGCGATCGGAGGGACACGGAAAGTGTCTCGGGAGCAGACAAGATAGCAGCCTGTGGAATAACCGCATCAGGGATGGATTCCTCCGAGTTATCATCACTCTCGTCATCGGAAACAATGGGCTCTAATGCCTTCCTATGTGTGAGGGGCGGTCAGGTGAATCCTCAATAACAGTCGTCTCAGGCACCGGCAGTGAAGGAGTATTTTCCAGGGACGCACGAATATAGACTGGCGGCGATGGCGTATACTCAAATTCTGGCTTCAGGTCGGAAGGTACCACGACATTCTCCATGTGTGACGTGATGTGACAAATTCTAAGTTATAGCAATAATATATATACTATATTCGTATAGGCAATTACTTGGAATAAGCAGACAGAACAGTTTGCAAGTTGGCACACATACAAGGCAATGCATGAATGCACACACACACGAATTAATGATGCAAAACTTAGGTTATAGACTAGGTGCAGACTGATGCATCCTAATTCACTATAACCATGGCTCTGATACCACGTCTGTCACACCCCAGAAACGGCGAAATGGAGGCGTGTGACTGATTTGGCACCATGGTCATGGTTATGAATGATTGACATCAAAGTGAACGTTTAGTTAAATCATTTGTCTTTCAAAAACATAAGTCTTAAACATTTATTTAAATATTCAAAACAGTGGCAGCGGAAAAAGTAGTAGTGGTGAATACAATTTTAAGTTTCAAAAGACAATGTCATGAGATTTATAATCATAACAACCCTAAGGTGTAATGTGACTAAATCTTCAAATGAAATGCATGAAAACGCGGCAAGCAGACCATGATATAAGACAAGCAGGATCTATGCAGAAAGACATCGAATTTCATCCTTAATCACCTGAGAATTCAAGAATTTTAAAAGGTGAACAGAAATGTTGGTGAGTTCACAGGTTTTATGGCACAATGTTTGAAATAAGTTTAAATGTTTGAAATAAGTTTGAATGTTTGAAACAACTTTGAAAAGTTTGGCCGTCATGATATTATGTAGTTGATGCCATTGTTGTAAAGATCCAGCATGAACCTTGAATTCAAAACTAACTGATTACCCACTCCTAGTGTCCTATCCCAAGTACACAGAATGACCAGAATAACTAATGTACCCCTTGACTACAACCATGGAGTCAATACTGGAGCGACCAAGTCAGGGCAGGGTCGTCAACCCAAATAGATCATTCAAAGCTATCGTTTCGAATGAACTAATTGAATTCAATTAATAGTGGGAATTTAGGCATATAACATGAATGAACATGAATACACAGATTGGGATAGTATGAAAAGAACATGCAATCAGTACGTGTTTATAGCTATCAATAATATCAGACAAAAATGAATTTGAATTGGCATTCATTGAATTCTCCCCCATAGTTTAGAAAACAGAAATAGTGAAAAGGGGCCGTGAAACTCACTTGACTAGGTGAAGGTTGGACTGACATAGTACTGATATCTGAATGGTAGACCTAGCAAGCGTCTACAATATATAATATCAAGACGTCTTAGGTCGTTTGGCTAAATTGGGTAAGTGAATCACGTCACCCAATGTTCGAGGTTAAGTCTTGACATAAATTACCCGATGATATCTGATGGAAATCTTTGAATTGTTATTTGTTGGCATAACAAATAACATGAAGTTATGAAAGCAATTATTTATTTTGAATAAATAAATAATAGTCTGGGTATTTCGCGTATAGAAATTATTACATTGAATAATATATTTATTTTCACAAAATGACTCGAAAAATATGAATATTTATTGTTCATCAAATATTTATAAGGTTTTGAACCCCTTAAAAGTAATAAATAAATTTCTTTATTTATTAAGACTCGAATCGCGCCTTAGTCACGTTTTCTAAGAAAAATCATTTGACACATAAAAAATATACTTACTTTTATGAAATAATGATTTCAAAATATATGAAATTATATTTCGTAAAATTTGAACGTTGGTTTGTCCGGTAGTCGAACCGTCATGACTCGTTTTATGATGTCCTGAGTTTCCTAAACACGTTAGGAAATGGTTATGGACCTGCTATTATGTGGTTTAAGGTTTTAAATTACCAAGTGTGTCTGGTAGAAGTTTAATTTGCAAAAATCGGCGTTTTGGAGTTACCGAAATTCACAGTTTTTGTCCGATTTGCTTTCTAAAACATTATTTTCAGCTTTTGGACTTCATGAAACACTTTTATACATAAAAACGAGTCACAGCTTTAGGTTCTGGACCAGAACTCATATTGTGTCCAAATTTATATACCAAATAGTTTAGTTCGAAAAGCTTGCATCACGGGTTCCGAATATTCCGTTTTTAAACGTGTAACGTGTCGGGTTTAAATGTGACTTTTGAAACCTGATGTAGGTAATTTATAAACACACATTTTATAAGGTCTCAAACACACCATAATGATTTGTCATAGTCATTTTTACTATAAATCCATAACTATATGATTTTTAAGTCATAAAAATCATTTATTTGAAATATGCTTTTATGTTTAGTATTTCTTTTTAACAAAATAGCATTTTTATTATTTATAAAATGACCAATTGTAATTTATTTTGTCAAAATACTAAACATAATGACTAACTTATGAATATTTATTTAGATCTTTTGTAAACATCATCTTTATGACACACACTTTCTAGCGTCATCATTCATATCACATCATCATTATGAAACAAGTATATTATGTTATCAAAATAAGTGTACTATGCATATGAAGAATGCTCATTTTATCACGAGACATACACACTAACACTTTTAGGATTTCATAGATTGCATGTGACGATTTTTGATGTACGTTTTTATCACATAATGGTACTTGTGTTATAAATATAACTATAGCAAAATTAACTTTCAAATCACAAAAACCAACATTGAATATTCATGAACTAGTTCCATCAAAGTAAGCACTTCACTACTAACAATATGGTTTGCTAGTACACCATCAAATATTAACATCAAGACTTGAGCTTGGAACATGAGCTAGTGACAAATTTGGGAATGAAATCATGAAATAAAACATAAGGGAAGTTAGAATCTCACTAAAGCTTCCACACGATCGGTTAATGACGTAAGTGGGTTGTTGATTTTGCTTCCGGTTAAGCTCCTAACCCACCCTTGAATGCTTGAATGTGAAAGAAAAGTGATGAGGGAATGAAGATATGATCATGATCATGATGAGAAAACAAGAAGATTATAATGAGGATTAGTTTTATGTGGTTAGAAAAAGAGAAGAAAGTAAGCATCTTGGATCTAAGAACTGAAGGGTTATGAACTTACTAAGGAAATGGTATGATGTGTGCTTGAATAAGGACCTTGAAAGTGGCTTGAGTGTTATGTTTGAATGATGGAGGAATAGATGATGATGGTGGCGGTTTTGTGTGTTGCCGAGAGAAAGGATAAAGAGGGTGAGGAGAAGTGTTGTATGATCTTGTGTTAAATGACTTGAAATGTGATTGAGTGTTGAAATGAGATGTAGGTTGGGTATTATAACAGGGTATAAAGTGGGGCTTGGGGTTCACGGTTTTTTTTTAATAACCGAATTGGGGGTTCGGTTTTGGGTGTGTGAACCGAAAGAAAAGAAGAAAATATGAGGAAGAATTTAGGCATGTGTGGATTATTAAGAAAAATCTAGTAACTAAATCAAATGGGAGTGTTGAGGGTTCGGTTGGTTCACATGGGTTCAAGACTAAATATATTAGTCACACTAGGTGAGCTATTTATGGGTGCACATGGGTTTGTTATGATTTTATTTAAACTAGGAGATTTACTTTGAGCTTATTACGTGGGTTTTGGCTTGAGGTGGGGGATAACACCTCAAATTATAAATGTTGCCATGGATTATCATGACAAAAGAATGGTTTTGGGGGGTGGTGTAGATGGCTACGACCGTTTAAAATGAGACAAGGGAAAGAGAAAGTTATTCAAGTTTTGGGAGGAAAGTGTTGGTTATTAACTCTCATGCTTGTACTTTCTTAGACAAAAATGTCTAATATCAAAGAAACATGTTGGTGGTTAATGCCATTAACCATGTGGGTCATATAGTTTTGCTATGTACATAAGGAATGCTATAAGTTGTCTCAAATCTAACATGCATGTAGAAGGATATAGGGACAAGAAGAATTAGACATGTAATCATAAGAAATAAAAATCTAGGGGTTTTGGTTGGATGAATTCGATTTAAACCGAATGGAAAAGAAAGAAGTGGGCCGAAGAATAATGAGATAGGTGGACAAAAGAAAAGCAATCGGGTCGGGCTGGGCCGAAGAGAATTGGGTCGGAGAGGTGTGGGCTGATAATAAAAGCGAAGAAAAGAATGGGACGGGTTGGCCCATTAGGCTCACTGTGCTGATTCGGGTCTCGGGTCGGGTTGAATTAGATTCGGTTCGATCTAACGAGTCCAACGAGTGTTTGTTCGAGTTGAAACGACGAAGGAATTTGAAAACGAATTTGATGCGAATTCGAACGGTTGCGGACGGTATATATATATATATATATATATATATATATATATAATGAAAAAAAATAAATGAATATCGTCCGAATGAACGAAAATGAATTTGTCATAAGTCTCGATGTATGATGATTGTTATGCATACTTTGAATGTTTTTGATTGATTGAGTTAAAGACGTCGTTTGACGAAAGATATAATTGTTTGAATTTTGACGATTTAATCTAAACGAATGTTTAACTTGTTTTTGTTGGAAGACATATAATGATTCGAACAAATTTAGAATGAATAAGTTTAAATGAAATATAAGCTTTGGTTTGTTAGTTGAATTTCTTGTTTGAATAAACGATACGTTTTGAAATGGGTTACGACGTAACCACAATGTTTAAAAAGAATATAAAATGAACATTTTATATTTCTTATTGTTGAAATTCCACAAATATATTTATGAAATTTTCTCCTTATAAAAATTCTAGTTTGAATAAACGTAGAACTTTGTGGTTGATTTCCGATACGGGTACGGGTTGTCAAGTCTAGTTTTACATATGTTTGCACGCAGGTTCGCCTAACTTGAATAAATTAAGCCTAATGCATGTAATTAAACAGATAATTGTACGTATATATAGTATTAATGTTAACCTGGAATTTTAAGGGTTGTCACAGTTTGTATCCTATATCACCACGCTGGCTTGCGCGGGCTATAAACTTAATGGGGAATTTTCTTCCATATGCGTTTTTTATTCTTTTAACAACTATCAAACTGTGACATGGAGTCTTTAATAATACTTGAAAAGCTATCATGTCAAACGTAATTTTCTTAAATCTTTGTAGAAAATCATTTCCTAATAGGACGTCTGACCCTGTATTATGAAAATAAAAGGGTGGACATTTGACTAGGTAAGATCCTATTAGAATTATTGGGTTTTTTACTCCTTTGTTTAGAGATATAATATCTCTTGAAAAGCTAATTCCATTACATGGTGTTAAATCTTCATGGTATGCTTGTGGAAAACAATCAGGTTTACATACACATATTCCAGAGCCACTATCTATATACGCAGCAAAGTATTCAGCTTTGTAATCTTTATAAGTAATCCCTATTGGGATATATATACTATGAGGACTGGTCATTTTGGTATATATATCAATTTATTGTTGTATGTTATTTTTAACCCATATGAAGTTATTTGGTAGGGTTTTACATTTTCTAAAAATGTTAATCCTAGCATAATTTCTAATATACCATTTTCTCCTTCGTTTTACACATTGAGGACAATGTGTCACTCAAGTGTGGGGAGGGAAATAAAACATTGTTCGTGTGGTTGTTTTGTGTGCCTAAAAGAAAATTTTTGAAAAACTTGAAAAAAAAGCCTCTGAATTAATTGCATTAAACATGGAAAATGATAGTACAATCGGAATTTTGTTTTGAAAAAAATGAATAAAATAGAAAACGCGTTAATTGTGATGTTTTGGTAGGCCCAGACGGTTAGTAAGCTTAATTATCCCAATTTGTTGAAAAATAAATAAATAAATTAATTTAATTCATGATACATAGTGGGTTCCCATCTTAGGAGTTAATGGGGATATTGAAATTCTCAGAAATAGATTGATATGAGCACTTTAGGCTAAATAGTCATATATCTTGGAAATAACCTCGGCACGTTATAATCTTTTTGCGAGAGCAAATTCGAGAAATAATGACACTCTCACATTTCATACTTCCACCTTTGAGCTTTATTTAATATATTATTAATAATTTGTAATAAAGAACCAATACTCTATGTGCTACCTCTTGGGTTACAAGCTCGTTTGATGTGCCATTGGATGAGGCTAAGATTGAAAAATAAATAAATGCTCAAAGTTTCATAATCCATCATTCATTAATTCCACTATTTGTAAGATATATGAGTATTTAGGTTGATGTGGTAGGAAATCTATATGGTTTAACTTTTACTGTGACACCCGGTCCAAAATCAGTCCAAAATCAGGTCAAATTCTATCTCTGTTGACTTTTGTTGACTTTTATTACATGATAGTTATGTGAATTACTGAATCAAACCACATGATTAACTGTATTTAGTTAAATGATTAACTGACTTAAATCCCGCATTTGTACTAGAAAAATATACATATGTAAAATCCGAAGGTTTTTGTATGCTAAATGTGGAATTTCAATAATAAAAAATTAAATATAAGAATGGAATTTTTTCTTATATTTTATCAAACTGATATAAACTGTTAAAACGTTTATGAATTTAAAATGCGATCAAAATGTTACGTTGTCAAGACGTAGCCAAACAAGAAGTCCAATGACCCTATTAGGCCCAGTTAGGCCCAATAAGCCCGAATAAACCCGGATAAACCCGAGACATTACCCGAAGGTTCACCTCGACGTACCGAGTAAATCCCTCGACCCGGATATCCGACCCGCGGCCCGAATCACATTAGGCCGAAACCGGCCCAACCGGTCCCCTTCCTCTCGGCCCATTCAACAAACCAACCCAACCCGAGGAGACCCAACCGGCCCACTCCCGATTTTAATGGGTTTCGGCCCATGGCCAACCCGAAATCATTTGGGCTTCGGCCCAACTCGCAACTTTGTTTTATAAATTGTCTTGGCCCAATGATTTTTATAAAACTAACCTACTTGGTTTTTTATAAAAGTTTTAGCCCAATTAATTTATAAAAATCCATCACCTTTGTAGTTTATTTACTACTAGGAATAATTTTATAAAAGGTTTGTTTTTTTTATCATCTCTAACCATTTATATTTTATAAAACCTTCACTACCTTTATAAAACAAATGGAAGATTTATTAAAATTTATCAACCTACATCTAGAAAAGTTGGGTGATTGTGGGTTAGACAACTCACCTAGTCTAAGTTAATACAAGTTCCCATGCTAATGACCAAGGGATATTAACCTCTAATTGGTGCATAAGTAGGAGACCAATCACCCCCACTTGTCCCTCACTCCACAACACAAACCCACACTCACTCCCCCCCCTCTTGTCTCCCTAGCGCCGGCCGAGAAACACCCCAGCCCCGCCCCCTGCCGCCGGCAGCCACCGGCGCTCCGCCACAGCCGCCACCACCTGTCACCGTCGCACGCCGCCCCAGCCCCGCCGGGAACCGCCACCACCCTCCCTTTCTCGGTTTTGCTCACAACCCCTTTGTGAGTCTCCTAAACTCCCTTCTTTCTATGTTTTCCTACATGTTTAACCACCCAACATGAAACCCCAAGTCTTGACAATAATAATCTAACAATTGCATTTTGAGTGAATCATCCAATCTATCTTCTTAATCTCCTTTCTTCTTAGATCTTAAACACTATGTTGGTGTTCTAGTAGAACTTAAAAGAGCCAACTAGTGGGGTGAAACACTTGGAGAAATCTTCAAGAAAGTATCCTTGTGCACCTAGATCTTCATATTTATTTTCATGCATTTTATGTTGTTAATCATGTTCATAGTTTATATGTTGTTGATCAAGAACATAATCCCTACATGGAACCATCCATAGACTCATAAATGAGTTAGTGTTCTTGATCTAAAATGGGTGACTAATAAAACATGACCAACTTGATAAATAAATAAAATGAGTGTTAATCATATTGTCCTAACACATTAAAAAGTGTTAGTAGATTTATTTAATTTAAAAAGTCCTAACATATGACAATATGTTAGTAGATTGTCATTTAAATTTCCATGTCCTAACATATGAAAATATGTTAGTAGATTGTTGTTATGATTATTTACTTTTGGTCCTAACACCTACAAGTGTTAGTAGATATAATTATGTTACATATTTACTTGTTTAAAATGGGTCCTAACACATGAAATGTGTTAGTGGATTTGG
>JBCNJP010005049.1:0-32516 GCA_039602395.1 Deinandra increscens subsp. villosa | reverse complement strand
ATAAAGAGGTATGTTGATTGTAGTCTTGAGCAGGAGAAGGCACAAGAGAAGCAAGGTACCAGATACCAGAAACTATCTGAGGAAGATGACTTGCTGATTCACAAATGGTACTTCAAGGAAATTCTGATGGAGAATCCCAAAAGAATCAACTCTTGCAAACTGCTAAGATTGAGAACTGAGCTTGATGCCATCAGGAAGAGTCAAATTGAAAAGGAGAGAACTACTGGTGAGAAAAGGCCACCAGGTATGTATACTTTGTTTGATTCTCTTCACCCTGAAGGTCTCAGTTATCTCAAAGAAAAGAAAAGAAAAGCTCCTGTCTCAGCAACTCAACAAAAGAAGCCTAGGATTAACATTGTCAAGCAAATGTTTGACACTGTCTCTGATCCTTACCTCTCTTCATCATCACAGCGCTTCACTTCAACATCACAACCCACTGCTCCCACATTTCAAACTCCTAACCAACCAATTCCATCTCCACCATCTTCTCCACCTCCCAAAATTCCAAAGCCTACACAACCTGAGCCTGAATCCTCATCCCAGAAACCTTCACCCACTCAACCCTTTCCTCTTTCTTATTCTGGAAGAAAGAAGTCCATGGCTGCTAGAAATCGCCTAGCCAAAAGGAAGAAGATAGCTGTAAGTGAATCTGAAGAAGAGTCCGAACCTTCAGATTCTCCTAAGGCAAATGTTGAAGTCACTCATCCCTGCATGCTAAGGATTGAAGAGCATAAGAGTGAGAACATGTACTACTTCTTCATGAGCAATGGTGAAATAAGAAAGAAGCCTGACTTAAAAGTGGATGACTGGGATAAGTTGCATCAAATGGACATCATGGCTATAATGTGAACTCCCAACTACAAGGTAGTGTAGAGCTCAAGTTGAAGCATCCTGAAGATTCAAACAGAAGAACAGTTTTTGGTAGCAACATCTTAGGGGGAGACTGTTGGGAATGTTTTGCTAGGCAGAAATTCTCTAAGTCAGAGTTCCGAAGGAAGTTAGTCCGGAACTTCCTTCACACTGAGTAGTTCCTCCGGAACTTCTCCTAGTGTTACTCCGGAACTTTGACTTATCCCTTGTTGCAAGTTCCAATGCTTAAAGCTGTCAGAAAGCAGTTTTACTTTACACCATGCTGTACACTGTTCACCGATAGGTCTGCTCAACTGTTCACAGAAGCATGCTTGTACTACAACAACTCTGGAGTAGATATGATTTGTTTATTTAGCCTAGGAGCTAAAAGGAAATAAAAGAATATCTTTTATTTCCTCCTTGCACTATATATATTAGTTGTATTTCCTTTGTTTCTCGTTGATCGAATATCTCTCTTGTTCATCAGCTGTAACTCTTTGTAAACATTGTGAAGTATAAATATAGTAGTGCTTGGAATTGATATCTTGTGTTTTATCTACTTTACTTCTTGTTTACTAGTTACTGTTTCGATCAAACCATTTCAAACATCAAACACAAACAAGTCTGATTCCGCCTTTCTTGTTTGACACCTTTGGTAGCTTGTTTGGTTAGTTGATCCTAACCACGATCCTACACACGATTCATCCAGTGAAGTCTAATAAATTTGATCCGTTTAGTTTATGTATAAGCACCCTGTTTAAATGGCCCAAGAGGCCCAGAATTTAAACTGGTCGGGGTTTATTGGTCGCACGAAATTAAAACCGATCTCCATCTTATTAAAGCCATTTTAATTGAAGGATGTCACAACTTGATGGTTTCAAACATGTGATTGCCATGAAGATAAAAAAAGTGTGAACTTATAATTCACATAAAATGGAAGGATATTACGAGTAATATTCAGGACTGTACCAAACTTAACGGGTGTCAAAAAAATTTGTAGCTAAATTGCTCTTAAATAAGCGATGGGGGAGATCATGATATGTATTGAGAATTGTCTCTCCTATATGTGTATTTCTTTCTTCTTCTTCAATTCAATCTTCTTTTCTTACCATAACAATGGTACGAAGGCTTCATTATAATGCGAAGAATCCTAAAGAAACTTATCCTACGAAAAGAAATTTATACTTCGAAGAAACAGGTATCATTCTTGAAGAAAGCTCCGAAAACGGAAATCGAATCTCAATATCCAAACGATTAACAAAAATTCATAAAATATAGTTCAATTCTGCTCATGGGGTTATGGATTAAGTGACAGTTGAGACATTGCCAGTGTCGTTTTTGGAAGCCACACCCAGGTTCATCGAAGTTGACCTGCTCACAAACGGGTGGTCCAGTAGTTCTGCAGTAGTAGGTCGATTATCCGGGTTGACCTGCAAGCACTTAAGTATGAAATCCTGGGCCTCCTTAGACAATGTGTCAGGTATTTCAGGAAGCTGACCCCTGCCACTTCTAAAAAGTGCTTGCATCTGCAAACCAAAAAACATGTTATGTTACAACTTTATGAAAAGAAAAAAAAATGGGAACTTATAATTATAAAATGTCTTTGGGTGCCCCACCTCAACCACTTAGGCTTGGAATCATTGGCAACAGCTCTAACAGCTACTTTAAAGAAAAGATGAAAGATAAAAATGTAAATGACATGCATACCCCTTCCAAGTGGGAGTATGGAACTTTACGTGTTAACATCTCCAACACAGTGCAACCGAGGCTCCATATATCAGCTGCAAGTCCATAACCACTATTTGATATATTATTAACAACCTGAGGATGTAGGACATAAGTTGTCAGCGCAAAACATATAACAGAAAGCGATGATTGTCCCAGGTTTGGTTGAAACACGCCATCTTTTAGGATGAGTCAAAACTGGGCTGGTGTGTTGAACTGTTGATTGCTCAAAGTCTAAGTTCACTTTTAAGATTTTTAATATGTATTTAGTTTATTAAGTATGATTACTGATATAGGCGGTTCAAGAAGTTTTACGCATTAGAAAAAGACTTTGATCCTGAACAATTTGCCCAATTTCCTTTTTAACTATTTTTTATATTTGATCTGTTTGAGATAAAAAAACGACCCAAACCGACCAGTTCATATATAGTCACTTTGAAAGAGCCATAAACAAAACTACAATTAAGAGAATGAAAATAACCTCTGGTGCCATATGATATATAGCCCCTTTGAAAGATTTAGTGTCAATGAATGTGGTTGCCTGTAGAGTGTTGATAATTTATTTGTATAAGTAATCACTGGTATTCAAAACTAATCACATGGAAAAAAAGATAACAGAACAATAAAACGTAGTGTTTTCCTTGCCTTTGCCAACCCAAAATCTGCAAGCTTTACAGACCCATTTGCATCGATCAATATGTTAGCACATTTGATATCCCTAGATATTAGACGAAGTTTAGTATTTATATAAATAGGTTTATATTCTAGAGGGGTGTATTATGTATTTGTATTCTCTATTTATACTTGTACATTATTCTCTCATAAATCACAATTACAATTACGTTGATATGGTATCACAGCCCTGGTCGTGATCCTCCCAAAACCCTATAGCCTACAAGCTGCCGGCCCTACTGTTTTTCAGCCATCGCACAGCCCTCCTCCACCCCTCCACCACCGTATCTCCTCTCTTTTTCAGCCATGGCCAACCTTGTTGCGTTTGATCAAAAAGACAAAACCCACCACAACTCTCACAAGTTTGGTTTTACCCTCACATCCTCCAACTACGGGTATTGGAAGGCAATGATCTCCCCCTTCCTCGTTACTAACAGCCTTTTTGGCTACGTGGATGGGTCGATCCCTTGCCCTCCTCTCACCCTCTCCTCCACCCCTGGCCCCACAGCCGACAACCCGACACCAGCCCCGGTTCTTACCGACAACCCACAGAATCCCATCTGGATAGCGAACGATGCACACATTCGTATGCTTATTCTATCCACCATATCTGAAACAACGTTCCAACACGTGCAAGGCACCACGTCTCGCGACCTCTGGTTGTCCCTTGAACGTGCGTTCGCCCCGCACACGGCCTCCCGCGAATACACACTCAAAACATAGCTACTTCGCCTTGAGATGAAGTCTGATGAGACCGCCATGGCTTACCTCACTCGTGCTCAGGAGTATGCCACAACCCTGGCCAATATTGGGGAACCGATGAAGGAGAAGGATATAGTCATGCTTGTCATCTCCGGGTTACGTGATGAATATCACGGTCTCAAAACTGCAGCCCTCTCCCGCCAACTCGTGTTCAACGAACTCCATGCCCTGATCGCTGACCATGAGTTTATGCTGAAAAACACACCCCGGCAGCCCCTCCGGCCCAGGCCTTCGTCGCAACAGCCTCCACAATGCCTGCTGCCCCTGGTCCTTCTCAAACAGCTCACAGTGACGCTATTCTTGCAGTTCAGCAGCTTGCATCCCAACTTGGGCTGCAAATTTAGCTGTCACCTTCTCCTCAGGCGTTCTATGCCGGTCAACAGCGGAATAACAATCAACAATAGCCCTGCCACAACAACTCGCGCAACCGCAACAGCACCAACAATCGTCCCGCTCAAGGAGGTAATCGTTTTTCATGGGCCACTCATCAAAATTATGTTTCAGGTACATGCCCCAGATGTGGAATAGGCCATGTTCCCTCAGACTGCCCAAAACGGGACCCGGCCACTAGTCGCCAACGTCCTCCTTCAGCCAACTTTAGTGAATACAGGTCACAAGCTTCCAACATGTGGCTCCCAGATACAGGCTCCACCCATCATGTAGCACCGGATATGTCCACTTTCGATTCAGCCGAATCCTATTACGGGGGTGACAACCTCCGTGTTGGTAATGGTAAGGAACTTCCCATACTAAATATTGGGTCGTCTCACATTCGCTCTCCCACAAAAACCTTTAATCTCTTACACATTCTCCATGTTCCTAACATAAAAAGGAACCTCCTTTCAGTTCAAAATTTTTTCCTTGATAATGATGTCTATTTTAAATTTCATGCTTCTTATTTTTCTGTGAACGACAAGTCTACACACACTACCCTCCTCACGGGTCCGGCCAATGATGGACTCTACTCCTTCAACCCGCCAAAGTTCAAGCCCCTCACAAAAGTATCCTTCTCTGCTGTTAGAGCTTCTCCTTCCACGTGGCATCAAAGATTGAGACATCCACACTCTCAACTCTTGAAGTCCATGCTACATCTTTATAATTTACCTTTGAAAAACAATTGTATTGATAATTTTTGTGTTTCATGTTCTGTTAGGAAATCCTCCAGACTTCATTTGCCATCTTCTAATATTAAAAGTAATAAAATTTTAGATCTTGTGTTTTGTGATGTTTGGGGTCCATCATCTGAACCTTCGTTTGATGGTCACAAGTATTTCTTATTGTGTGTTGATCATTATTCCAAATACATGTGGTTTTTCCCTTTAAAAGCCAAATCTGATGTCTTTCTAACTTTCAAACGAGTTCTGCAAATGGCCGAACAACAATTCCAGACCAAACTTAAATCCGTTCAAACCGATTGGGGAGGGGAGTTCCGCAACCTCTCTACCTTCTTTCTTGACCTTGGCATTCGTCATCGCCTCTCGTGCCCACACACGAGTGAGCAAAATGGCATTGTGGAGCGCCGACATTGACACGTTGTTGAAACCGGTCTCACCCTCTTGGCCTAATCTCACATTCCACAACGTTTCTGGCACTTTGCCTTTGACACGGCCGTCTACCTCATTAACCGGATGCCCCTTCGCTCCACTTCCTCTATATCACCATTCCAACACTTGTTCAACCACCCTCCTGACTATACCTTCCTTCGGGTATTCGGGTCCCAATGTTTTCCTCACCTACGGCCCTACAACCAACATAAACTTGACCTTCGCTCCACTGCGTGTGTCTTCCTCGGCTATAGCCCGGCACACCATGGCTATCGATGCTTCGACCCCATCACCGATCGACTTTACATTTCCCGCCATGTTCGATTTAACGAGCATTGCTTCCCCTTTCAGCCTACACCTCCACCCACATCATCTAGCCCCACACGAGAACCCTACATCTCCTCCTATCCTGTACCCACTACCCCGGACCCAGACCCTTAAATACCCGTTCCACAACTACCACCCACAATGCCACCACCTCCCCCTCCTCCTCCACCTCCACCACCCCCTCTCCAAACTTACTCTCGTCGCACCAAAACGCCCACACCTCCTACATCCACGGCTGCCACAACGGCTGCCACAGCCGCTACCCCAGCACCCACACCTCATCCGCGGCCTCCCAACCTTCGCCCTAATCCTAAAACCACCGCTCCCTACAACGCCTCCTCTTTCTCCACTACCACAACCTCCACTGAGACTGAACCCTCCTCCTTCACTGCTGCCAACAACGATCCGAAATGGCGCCAGGCCATGGCGGACGAATATTCGGCTCTATTGAAAAATGGGACATGGTCGCTGGTTCCTATGGTTCCGGGTGCTAACATTGTTGATTGCAAGTGGTTGTACAAGCTAAAGCGAGATGCCAAGGGTGCCATTAGCCACTACAAGGCTCGATTAGTGGCAAAAGGATACAGACAATAACCGGGCATTGACTATCAGGAAACCTTTAGCCCGGTTGTCAAAGCAACTACGATTCGGCTAGTCATGTCAATAGCCGTCACCCATAACTGGCATCTCCGGCAACTGGATATTCAGAATGCGTTTCTTCATGGCGACCTTAAGGAAACGGTTCACTTACGACAACCCCCGGGGTTTGTGGATCCTCAAAAGCCAACTCATGTATGTCGTCTTCATAAATCTTTATACGGTCTAAAGCAGGCTCCGCGCGCATGGTTTCACAGGTTATCATCGGTTCTTTATAACCTTGGCTTTCGAGGGTCCAAAACTGATCCATCATTATTCATATACAACTTCAGGGGTACTATCCTTTACATGTTAGTCTATGTCGACGGCATTATTCTTACCGGCAACAACCAACGAGCTATTGATCAGGTTGTTTCCCGCCTCAGTCAACACTTCCCTGTTCAGGATATGGGTCGCCTGTCTTATTTTTTGGGCATTGAAGTCATCTATCGTGGATCTGATGTACTCCTATCTCAGCAAAAGTAGATCCTTGATCTTCTTTTAAAGGCTGGCCTGTCTGATGCGAAACCTGTTTCATCTCCTATGACCACTTCTGGGACTCTCTCCTTAAACGATAGTTCTCCTTGTGACAATCCGGTTCGTTATCGCCAAATTGTTGGGGCTCTCCAGTATGTGACTTTATCCAGGCCTGACATTTCCTATGCTGTCAACAAAGTGTGTCAATTTATGCATTCCCCCACAGAAAACCATTGGGCTGCTGTGAAACGGATCCTTCGGTATTTAAAAGGCACTTCTACACATGGTTTGCTCATTCAACACAAATCTGCATCCATTCTTCATGCCTACGTCGACACCGCTAACACTGATGTCTCGGCCTTCTCGGATGCTGATTGGGCAGGTGATCCCGATGACCGTCGTTCCACGGGGGGATATGCTATATACTTCGGGTCTAATCTGGTTTCTTGGTCTGCGGGAAAACAGAAAACTGTCTCTCGGTCATCAACAGAAGCTGAATACAAAGCCCTTGCAGATACAGTTGTTGAGGTCACTTGGCTTCGATCACTCCTTCGTGAGTTGTATGTTTCGGTTGCGTCTACACCTATACTCTGGTGTGATAATTTGGGGGCGACATACCTAACTACTAACCCAGTGTTCCATGCTCGTACCAAGCATGTTGAGGTCGACTTTCATTTTGTAAGGGAACAAGTTGCTCGAGGCAACCTCCGAGTCCAGTTCATAGCTACTGATGATCAGATCGCAGACATCTTCACAAAGCCTCTCTCATCTCATCGATTTACTACTCTTCGTTCCAAGCTCAAGGTCGCTCCCCGCCCTTAGCTTGCGGGGGGATATTAGACGAAGTTTAGTATTTATATAAGTAGGTTTATATTCTAGATGGGTGTATTATGTATTTGTATTCTCTATTTATACTTGTACATTATTCTCTCATAAATCACAATTACAATTACGTTGATACTAGAACATTTAAAAAAACTCAAATAAGAAAACTGTATAGAACTTCAAAATAGCACCAATGTGCGAGAAGTTTTACCTATGAACCACCTTTTATTCATGTAGATAATTCAAACCGCTCAAAATCTGTCTGGTGTAAGCCGAGACCTGGGAATCCTGCAGCTCATACTTTTGGTAGAGTCTTGCTAGTGAACCTTTAGTTACAAGCTCAAGAAAGATATATAGCTTGTCATCATCCTGAAACATTATTCAAATTAACATGTGCCCACATATATGGTGAAAGAGATGGCGTAAACTTTGAATTTAATAAGGAAGTCCTTGATAGCTCATGCTAAAGCTAATATTTAGACCATACTTTTTGATCAAGAAGGAATGTCTTCCCAGTTCCCAGGTAAAATGACACATAAACAACTGTACATTATTTTGTCACATTGTAATAAAAACAACTTAATATTATCTAGACAAAATGGAAACAACATTTATAAAAACAAATCAAATTTCATCACTTGCTTTTTCATCAAGATCAAAGCCTAAATTTCTTTATATTTATGGCTAAGAAAGAACTTGGGAGAGGATACCCATACCCTGTCTGTTCCAAGATATTGAACTATGTTCTCATGATGGAACTGAGTTAATAAAGATATTTCCTGAAAGATTAAAAAGAAAGACAAAAACAAAGCAAAGTATGCAGAAACTCAGGATCTGATTGATATTTAAACCTGTAAAATATACAAGAAATAATGATAAAGATTTATAGATCACCTGTTCAGGTAGATTAATTCTCTGACTACCTTGATCAAGCAAAGAAACCTCCTTCACAGCAAAAAAATACCCCATTCTGCAAACAAAAGGAAAAAGCATATTAGAGGATGAGATGATGATAGCACAAATATAAGAAAATGAAAAAAAAAAGAGAGATACCCAAACTTATAATACTCAGCTTCAATATGTATGTGTGTTTGAAAGTATAAAAGAAACTTATATAAATTGACTATATAAGATACCGAAAACAATAACTATGCACTTACTCATTAAAACCTTCATAAACAATGCCAAATGAACCTCTTCCAAGAAAATCACCCTTCTGCCAATTTTTAAAACCGCCCATGAACGATCCATTGGTCGAAAGAGGATACTCAACAGCTACACTAGAGATGCCTTCATCCGTAGGAGCAAAACTCCGAATCAGATCCCAATTTGATTCCATATCATCCGCAATCAGTAGAGGCATAGCTGGTGGAGGAGTAAGTATCGGTGGCTGGAGACTGTTGATTCCGCTTTCACTGTTCATCACACTTTTTTAGCAGCAAAACAGTCCTAAATATTATAGAGATGAGACTCCCTCCAACGCTTGAATATTACAGAGAGGAGATAATACAAGATTGACTACTGTCATAGGTGATCAAAACCATCAATTGTCACGACCCAGGTTGCCTTCTTCATATGTTCATTTCAACTGAAACATGTCATAATACTATTGGTTCTTGATTTTTCTTGAATAGCAAGATGGTATATTACATAGGAAAACAAGAAAGAGAAGTAGGACCTCTCGGACCAAACTACATTATGGCATAATTTCTCCGACAACCTGTGAAGCGGACAACTATTGATTCTTAAAGATTTTTTTTTGTGTTCATGGCTTTCCAAATACACCACACGGTAGTGAGGAAAATTGCCAGGATAAGTTCTTTATGGTAGTGAGAATCTTATGGGTTATGCTCAAATTGCAAGTTGAGTAGGTTTTCAGTTCATGTTGATCAAAGTGCTTGTAATCAAGAAATAATGAAAGATCACTTGGACCAAGCAAGTTGAGTAGATCATAACAAAGAGGGACATGTAATCAAGAAAGATGTAACATGTATTATTGATTTTCAGTCTATAGGTTCAATCAACAATCTAAGGATAAGCAAATGTAATAGTAAAAAAAGATAGTGATCATAAGAAGGATGCTACACCACTCAGACATTAAAACAAACACCTGGTATGCATAACATCAGAAGAAAGAAAGAAACCTGTATATGATGATGATCATGATGTAATTAAACATTACTTACTCATGAACACCTTGTAGCGAACCAGTTCCAAGATAATCACCCTTGAGCCAGTTTGTAAACTTGACCCTCAATAACTGATCAGGGGAAAGAGAATATTCAAGTTCATTAGAGGATATATCATCGTCTTCATTGGGTGTATCAGGAAAAGCAGGTGGATGAAGTGGCATCATTGTTCACAAATACCATTTTTCTTTCTCCGCTACTTAATTAATTTACTGGTAAGGTGGTGGAAGTCAACTGGTGGGTCTAACTTAAGTCTTTCGTCGTCCCTTTGACCAAGTCGAGCCCATATATCATACACAACCAACTGTGACTATAAAGTAAGACGTCATATCCTCGATTATATTCTCAGAGAGGTGTAAGTCTAACAAATACTGTCTAATGCGCTCCTTCCACGTCAGCTTAGGTTTGCCAATCCCTCTACGCCCCTAAACTGTGATGAAATCCACTGCTCTTACCGGTTCAGGAAGAGATTCCAAGACTCGAACGTTTAACCTAAACGTGTCCTAAAAGTGTTCGATGATGAGGAGGAAGATCCACCGGTTCAGAAAGAGATTCCAATACATCTCGGTCGGAACCGCTCGAAGGGAAAACGAGCGACTTCGTCCTCCAATGTCGAGTCTGACGAATGGTACATGGAGATTAACACAAAACTCGACCAGTTACTCGTGGTGAGGGAACAACAAATGAAACTCGTGAAGGAACGACAAATTCACAAGGATTTCAAGGCACTGACGAAACCATACCTAGAGGAGGAGTGACCGGAACAGACAATAACTATACTCATTAAGGATACGAGTCGGAAAAAATGAAAAGTCTAATTTTTTATTGTTTTTAATGAAATTATATAATTTCTTTTATTTAATGAAGTTGTGTGCTTTTATTTTTAATTTAAGTTTGAAAATTAATAAAAGCTAATAATTATATTACGCTATGTGTAGTGGACGTTAACCCTACATATAGTATCCCCTGTAGCGTTTCAACATCGCTTTCAGAGATAGTATGGGTAAATTTTTTTGTCTCCGCCTTATATTTATAGCGTCTGTTGGAAATGGTGAAAAAAAAATGATTGCGCAATTTTTTATTATTTCTTTTGATTGGGGGAATAATAATTTATGATTTTTAGGAAAAATATGGGGGCATTATGAGTGTTCATTACTACACACTTTTAAGACATAAAACGTAATGTTCATTGGAGAGTCACGTGTCATATAACGCCACTGCATTACGAGAGAGGTTACCAATATATACATTTAAGTCTTAACCCTATTTACTAAACTAAAAGAAAAAGATAGCCTAATGGTCTTCGAGCTTGTTTGGGATTGCTTTTTAAAACTGGAGTTAAATACGATTTTCATCCTCGTGGTTTTGCAATTTTAACCATTTGAGTCCATTTTCCAGACTATTAATAAATCTTGCCTCGTGGTTGTATATATTTGCCATTTGAGTCCCTGGTACTAACGGGGTTATATATTTCTGTTAAGTGGAAGGACATATTAGTCATTTCACCCATAAATGGTTATTTATATGAATATCCAGAATAGAGTAAATTACGGCTTTCGTCCCTGTGGTTTGCACGTTTTTCACCTATAGTCCTTAAACTTTGTATATTACGGCTTTGGTCCCTAACCTTTTCCGGCTCGTTATGGCTTTGGTCCCTGAGATGGATGTCCGTTTAAAAAGTTCCATTAAGTGCAAGTAAAATGACCGTTATACCCTTCGATCTATTTAAAGACAACTAAAATTTAAAAGATAATATATAATAAATAAATAATAAAAACAAAATGTGGACCCAACTTATCCGGTCATCACCACCCATTCCGACGTCTTCTCCGGTTATCATCACCAACTGTTCCGGCGTCTTCTCTGGTCATCAACACCAACACCACGAGCAACCACCACACCATCATCGCCCTTTGGCTGTATCGAGGAGAACCCGACGGGAAGGAAGAGAGAGGTCTGGGATCCGACCGATCTCACCGGCAGGCGTCAGCTCCGGCCAACCTCTTTTACGGCGGTAGCGTGACGCTGGATCCTGTCCCCTTATATGAAACTTGCGGCAGTCGTCGTCCCCTAGACATATAGGGTCCCGATGGTGCTGTTTTTCCAGGATTAAAGGCGGCGGCGACTAGGTTTCGTGGATGGAATCATATACCGGTGGTGATGAGGCGGATTGCATACTTTACTCACAACCCTAACCCAGATTCATCATCGATCTCAACATTTTTAGGTTCTGCAAGTGTGTGGAGTAATTAATTTAACAAGCTAAACCCAGATTCATTTCTCGGTTCGAATCTTTCAACGGTTTTAATTTTCAGGACCATTGATCCGACTGCGGTGATTGTGAGTGCGAAGTGGGTGGTCTAATTACTGTAAAACCATCAAGACGAAGATCATAACGGTACCGTTGATCCAACGATGGTTATTATGTGTGCAAAGTGGGTCGATGTTTCAATTAAAGGTGAACTTTTGTTACACTCGAGTCATCGTCATCGTCGAAACACCGGCAACCATGGAAACCCACCACTATAAAAACCAGCAACCATGGAAACCCACGAGATTGTTCGACTCGTAATTGTCCCTAACACCGGCGTCCATGAAAACCTTCATCAACGTCAGTCGCCGGTGGTGTAACCTTCATCAATGGTGGTAGTGGGTAAGGGGGGAAGAAGATGGGGGTAACAGTGTTATTTTGTTTTTATTTAATTATTTTTTTAGTTAGAGGGTATAATCGTCATTTTAAATAAGTTAACATAACTTTTTAATGCCCGTTAGCCTCAGGGACCAAAGCCATAACGAGTCAAAAAAGGTTAGGGACCAAAGCCGTAATAAACGAAGTTTAAGGACTATAGATGAAAATCGTGCAAACCACATGGACAAAAGCCTAAGTGTCCTTCACCGCCGCCGGATTCTGCGAAACCCAAATCTTGCGCCACCAAAACAATCACACCGTCGATCCTACTTCTACTACCACCATGTGTCCGTTGCCCATGTCGTATTCCATCGAATGATAGAGAGGCATCGAGCATTATACCGGTTTCTGCCAGGCACGGTGGGACGCCAATTATGCGTTGGAGGAGATACGGCGACCAACAGAATAACGGTGGTCGATGCGCTTCGCGGTCTTCTTCGCTTCATACAGAAGCTACTCAAAACCGTTATTAGTGGTGTGCCAAGCATCTCTCCAGGCTTCTCCCGAGGCCATTAGCTTCGAGAATTAATCGAAATCGTTTCGCCTGAATGCTTGTACTCTGGTTGAATTAAAGTTTGTAGAGGCGAATTGACTAATCGTTTGTTTGTGCAAAGGACCGAAACGTTGGGTCTTTGAGGAGAGCAGGGGGTGCCATGGGAGGCTTGTCGTCATGCCTTATTAAAGGAAAGTCGGTCGTGGATAGCGACGAGCAACGTGATGTCTATTAGTTGTATATATGTACACGTATGCATGTATGCCTATGTGGCAAACACATGGGATTCTAGTTGCTTGCATAGAAAGGTGTTTAGTGGGTCAAATAAACACGTTCAGTGAACGTTGTGGAGTCCTGATATTTAGCTTTGATTTATTCTAGTTTGTTTAGATTGTTTTCCTTATTTCTTGCTAGTTTGTTGAGTCTGTAATGTATTTAAGATCAGTTCTTGTTTCAATAAAAATATTGAGTGTTTACAGCATACCAATTTCTTTAAAAATTGGTATCAGAGCGAATCGATCCTAAAGAGTGTGTGAGAGAGTGCTTCCTGCATTAACAATGGCTGAAGAGAAACTGAAGGTACCACAATTCGATGGTCACTTCGAACACTGGAGCGAAATCATGGAGAATCTGCTACGGGCCAAAAAGCTTTGGAACCTCATTGATCCTGGCATTGAAGAACCGGTTGTGGGGGTGGCTGTTAGTGGTGCTCAGAAGAAGAAAATCGAAGAACTCAAGAATAAGGACCTGCAGGTTAAGTACTACCTGTATAAGGCAATAGATAGACCAACCTTCGAGCAAATCATGGATAGAAGGACTTCAAAGAGTGTATGGAACTGCATGAAACAAAGGTACCAGGGAAATGCTCGAGTTAAGAGGTCTATGCTGCAAAAGTTAAGAAGAGATTTCGAAGTTATGGAGATGAAGACATCAGAAACTATTGCAGAATATTTTGGACGAGTAACCACAGTGGCCAATCAGATGAGGACTAATGGGGAGTCCATGGATGACACTAAGATCATGGAGAAGATATTGAGGACCCTCACTGAGAAGTTTCTATTTGTGGTGGTCTCAATAGAAGAGTCAAAGGATGTGACTAAGCTGACCATTGATGAGTTGCAGAGTACCTTGTTGGTACATCAACAAAAGTTCAAGAAACCCGAAAGAGAGGAAGAGCAGGTTCTGAAAATGATTAATGAGGAAGGTTCAAGTTCAAGAGGTGGACGTGGAAGAAGAAGAACTATTTTCAGAGGTAGAGGAAGGGGAAGTGGAAGACCATTTGTGAGTAAAGAAACGATTGAATGCTACAAATGTCATAAGCTGGGTCATTTTCAGTATGAGTGTCCCACTTGGAGGGAATCAAATAACTATGCAGAATTTGACGAAGAGGAAGAGATGATGCTGATGGCTACCTTGGATGATACACCATGCACTGTGGTCAACTCGGACAGGGACAAAGGATTAGTTTGGTTCATTGACTCTGGCTGCTCAAACCACATGTGTGGTGCCTTGGAGAAGTTCACTCAATTTGATCCTCATTTTTCTCATTCGGTCAAATTGGGTAATGAGAACAATTTGATGGTCAAAGGCAAGGGGAATGCGAAGATGACAATGTGTGGCATCTCCTACACTCTACAAGAGGTATACTATGCTCCTGATTTAAAAAATAACTTATTAAGTGTTGGGCAGCTTCAAGAGAAAGGGTTGGCATTCTTGTTCAAGAAAGTATTCCATCCAGAGAAGGGACTGATTATTGAAAGCAAGATGAGCAGCAATAAACTATTTCCCATCATTGAGCAAAATCAGACTAGAGGAAGGTACACTGAAAGTTGTATGTACACAAGGATGAGAGTCTTTCCAAGATTTGGCATGAGAGGATGGGGCACTTGAGTAGGTCAAGCATGGAACTTTTGCAGGCAAAACAGATGGTGAATGGGATGCCCAAGTTCAAGGTAGCAGATGAAGTTTGCATTGATTGTTGTGTGGGTAATCAACAAAGAAAGCCCATTCCAAAGGTGAGTAGTTGGAGAGCTGACAAGAGGTTAGAGCTTATTCACTCAGACATTTGTGGACCAATCACTCCCTTATCAAACAGTGGCAAGAGGTATGTCTTAAGTTTTATAGATGATTTTAGCAGAAAGGCTTGGGTGTACTTGTTAACAGAAAAGGCAGAAGCCTTTGACCACTTTAAAGAGTTTAAGTCTAAGGTTGAGGTTGAGACATGTGATAAAATAAAAGTGCTAAGGACTGATAGGGGAGGGGAGTATACATCTGTTGTATTTAATGAATATTACAGGCAACAAGGGATAAGAAGGCAACTGACTACCAGTTATACACCCCCAACAAAATGGGGTAGCCGAAAGGAAGAACAGGACTGTGATAAATATGGTGAGGGCTATGATTGCTGCTGTAAGGACCAAGATTTGTGGCTTGTGTATTAAATCATCACTTGGCGGAGTATTCTGAAGGCCTATGTGTTAGAATAGGTGAAAATAAGCTGGGTTATGGGTATATTGAGTCATTGGGCCAATTTAGATGCGTTTGGGCTCATTTAAACAATGTTTAGTGGGAGTTTTATGGGCCTTAGGGTTCAAATACGGGAATGAGGAGTTATTTTAGGTAGGTAGGTTAACTTGTTTTCCAAGTTCACCATCTCCTATAAATAGGACTCCTAGTAATCAATTTAGGGTTGCTTGTTCTTTTGGTGTTTGTGGTGATCATCGAAATTCTCCTTGTGAATTTCGATCAAGGTGTAATCAAGCAGTTGCATAATACAAGTGTTTTCTTCTAATCGGTTTGTCTTTACTTGTTTAATATACTTTTCGATTATCACCTTTTTACTGTTTCTTGAATCAACTAGCGAAAATCGGATTCCGCACGGTTTCACTAGTCAAGATATCGCGTGAGGGTTTAAATTGATCCTTACAATTGGTATCAGAGCCAAGAAACGCAAGTTTCGAGGCTCTCGCGATATCAGATTCAAGGTTTTTGAGTACTAACGATCTGGGTTTTCTGGTGATTTTCAGCTGTTCGCACGTTCGGAGGTGTTTTTGTGCAGGTTGTAACTCAAGTCAGAAGTTTCGGAAGCTGTGATTGTGTTTTCTAACACTTTTCGACCTGTTTTCTGCTTTTCGATCGGTTTGTCTGATCGAAAAGTCCCTTTTCGATCCGTCCGTCTCACTCGAAAAGTCCCCTAAGTGACTTTTCGACCGACCTGCCCAATCGAGAAGTCCCCTTTTGTGACTTCTCGATCAGTTACACTAATCGAAAAGTCCCTCTGAGACTTTTCGATCCAACCCTTTCAATCGAGAAGTCCCCTTGAGACTTCTCGATCAGCCTCCTTTGATCGAAAAGTCCCCTGTGACTTTTCGATCCATTGTGCTCCTTGATCGAAAAGTCCCCTTCGAGACTTTTCGATCCAGCCTACACTTTTCGATCGCATCCCCTGTCCGATCGAAAAGTACTTTTCGATCCAACCCTTTTCGATCGAAAACTCACTCTTTGATCCAGAAGTTCAATCAAATACATTCATGGCATCCTCTCTTCCAGGTAATTCTGTATCTACCAGCAACAATGAGGTATGTTCGAACCCTAAATGCCAAATTACATTTAATGAATCTCAAGACTGGCAACGCAAGTTCTTTAATGAAACGTTAAATCGTGAACTATCTGATAGAGACCTGCGAGAGTACAAAGGTAGGAGTAAAACATTAAGTGAGAAACTCGAAGCTGCTAAAATTGACATAAAAAATCTTCAAAGGGACTTGAGTAACAAAACCACATATCTAAGAGTTGCTAATGAAGAAATTGTCACATTGAAAACTGAACTTGAACAACTTAAAGGGCAATTAGAAACATCACAAACCAAAGTTGAGCGAAATGATAAGATTGTGTCAGAAATGATGAAGGCTAGTTCTCTTTTCTATAACACAGATGCTCGAATGCGACATCTAAAAGCCAACTCTGGTTTGGGCCTCGGTACTGAGGTAAAAGATGAAAAATCCACTCATACAGTACCGATGCCTTTGATGCATGAAATGATCCCAGACTATGAGTGTCCAAAGACCTCTTTAGAAGCTAAGGTTGAAGTAGAAAAGAAACTTGCTGCTTGCCCCATTAAAATTTTTGCTCCTGTTTCTAACATTACTAACACTTCTACTTCTTGTGCAGATAAAGTAAATGAAGAAGCAGGTTCAGAGGGAAAAAGTGTTTGCTTTGAGAGTCAAAAGTTTCCAGTTTTTAAAACTGATAATTTTGCTTCAAAAAGTTTTGAGTCTGAGTCAGCATTTCCCAAGTCAACTGTGTTTGATGAATCTGTTACTTGTGGTGTGTTTAAGTTTGGGAAATGTGATGCTAAACCTGTGAAACCCTTAAAAACTGTTAAAATTTTAAGAAGGGATAAGGGACCACAGGTTGCTGGTCCCAAACTCACAAATGGTGGGGTGTTGGGTGGGAAACCTACAGAAAATAAGAATGATTGTCATGATCAAAATGTGCAGAAAGTGCGGGACCTTAGACCTCATGATTTTGTCCCGTACCCAGAAATCAATTCTGCATATGACCAGCTTAAGCCAGTTCAGCGGGAGTACATTTTAACCACAAAGCCCCACGGTAAAACCCATTGGATCCACAAAAATTGTTCAAAACCAACTTGGATTTCCACTGGGCGTAACCAACCACAGGCTCCCGCATACCCAAAGAAACAATCTTGCCATGTCTGTGGTAGACCAGGACACGTGGCAAGAAACTGTTTATACCGACCTTATGAACCCTATTATCCGAAAAGGGTTCATCAGAGACCTAGTCCAAGGACCCAAAAAGAAAGTGGCCCAACTCCAAGGCCCGGTCCATCAAAACCCAAGGTGCAGAAACAAGCACCTCAGAGTCACAAAGTTCAGCAGAAACCCAAGGCTCCTAAGCAACGGCCAAAGACCATTTTTAAAGAAAACAAAGCATCTCAGAAATCTGTCAAAACAGCTTGGAGACCAAAATCTGCTGAATCCCCAAAAACAGTTTTAAAATCTGTTTTCAAAACTGTTTCAAAATCAAATGGTTCAGCTAAATCAGTTGGTTCAGCTAAATCAAATGGTTGGAGGAAGGATGACAGGTGGAATGTTTCAAAAGTTGTGAACTTGTCTTTCAAGCCTACTGGAGTGTACAAGAAACACTCCAAACAATTTCAAGAAATAAGAGTTCAAAATTCTAATAAGAATCCACCGAGAAAACCACAGGTTTTTGGGAAAGAAAATCACAAACCCAAAGATGTCAACAAAAAGGACATTCTCAGTCCAACCAAGGCAGCCACACCCCCAATTCCTGATATCACAAAGGGAATGTTTTTAAAAGAAGTTTCATTTATTGATGCTTCAGGAATACCCAGAACCACAATGGCCTGGTACTTATGGCTAACTGATCTCTCACCTTGTGCAGGAACAGTCAAGGAGGACTTTCATTAACCTTGTTGTTTGTGATAGTGATTGTTCCAGGCACAGGATAGGAGGCATCTCTCTACCACATGACATGAAGATTTCAATGGAGGGTATGTTTCCTTGTGAGAGGTAAATCTGAGAAAATCAGCAATAAAGGTAACACTGTCTGAATTGTTTGTTTCTTGGCTGATTTGATGTGAAGTATGGTTGTGCATGAAACAAAACCCATTTCTGAAAATTTTCAAAAGATAAACTTTGAAGGTTAGCTTGGCCAAAAAAAAAAAAATAATAATAATAAATAAATAAATAAAAAAAATAATAAAAAAAAATGTGTGTGTTGTTATTAAAAAATCAAAAAGCAAGGGGAAGAATAGAAAAGATGAAATTGTTGACCCCTCAAAATTAAATTGTGCTTTTTAATTTTTAATCTTTTGTTTCCTTTAGAAGGTGGGAAGTGAAATAAATTTCCGTTTTGGAGATGGCTGACACGCGTAAGGCAGATGTGAAAGACATGATCCATGGTGATATGTTGGTAGGCTCGGCTCTTTAATCTAAAAAGGTATGCGTTACACACTTAAAGATAACGTATGGCAGTTTGATGGGTAACAGCACTTAGGTTAATTGCATTTCTATTTGACTGCATGTTCAAGTTCCCGATACACACGCTTGTCTCCAAGAGTGTGAAAATGAGCTCAAAAAGTCGGTGTCCCCTCTGCTTTGCGTGAGCAATGACCTGGGGATGCTTCGAGTGTATGTAAGGCTCTCCTCTGCTTTGCGTGAGCAATGACCTGGAGTTGTCCATACATACGTACTTCTAGATCATCTAAAATTAAAAAAATTAAAAATAATATACACCCAAAAGATGCCAAAGAGCACATCAAAAGAGACCCTCAAGAGTCCAAAACCCTCAGCCTTTGTCACTGATGAGAGCATTATTAAAAATGTTTCAAAAATTCAGTTGACTTTGTATATTATCCCAAAAAATCTATGTGATCTATTCTTTCTTTTCTCAACCAAGTCTCGAGCTTAATTTCAAACTTCTGGTTCAGGTTGTGAAAATATGTGGTAGGGAATTTATGTGCTTGATAGTGTGCAATAACATGTACCTAGGATTTGTTGAAACCCACTTGCTGTTCATAAATAATGCACTTAAAAGATAATAAAGTAACAAACAGCCTGACTAAGAAAAGGGTTTGAGTTTAAAGTGGATCGGTATATTGGCAATCACCTGGACGTGTTCGAGTAACAGAAGCTGAAAAGGGTTCCTTAGTCAGATTCATACGATTTGATCCCAAATAAAACCTTCTTGTTTAGTAATTTGGTATGTTTGTTTTTGTTTTTATTTTTTCTTTTGTTTTTATTGTTTATGTTTCAACCATGGCCAGGTTAATTTAAAGGTTTTAATAAGTTTTTATGGGTTTGTGCAAGAAGGTATCACCCCTCTAGAATCTCAGGGGGAGATAATGTGAAGTGTCATCGGGTTCAGGGGAAGTAAACTAGCAATCAATGTTTGGGTTTGTGATTAAGAATGTTGTTCTCCTGGTAACCCAGTAACCAGATATCATATGCTGGTTAGTGTTTGTGTTTGTTCCATGTTGTGTTTGACAGGTTAAGTGAGAAAGACAACTCATGGAGAAGAAGGTCAAGGACTCAGTTGACCAAAGCAAGAACTCTACTGCTGATCAAGTTGAAGAACCAGCCGGAAAAGGACTTACCCTATGCTCAGGGGAAGTTTGTTGGTTGTTCAAGTAAAGCTTCCAAAGACACCGTTCTCAAGTTTAGGGGAAGCTAATTGAAGAAAAGATGCAGAGCAGTCACAACAAGAAATTCAAGAATGTGAAGACAGGGGTTTTCAACATTTTTACCCTCTAAAGTTACATGCTGGTCAAGACAGTTACTGATGATCCAGCAAGGACTCGACATGTTTCAAGAAGGAGCAAGTACTTGAGAATCCTCCTCTCATTACTTGTTTGTCATTTGAAGTCCAAGCTGATGCTGATTGAGAGAAAACTCCCAGAACTCGATCGTTGCTGCCCAATGAAGATTGTTCAAGAAAAGAATCTTCACCAACCCATGTTCAAGCCAAGGAGAAGACTGAAGTCTGAAGATTGAAAGTAGAAGATATTTAATAGCACAAGCCAAGGGGAAGATTGTAAGGACCAAGATTTGTGGCTTGTGTATTAAATCATCACTTGGCGGAGTATTCTGAAGGCCTATGTGTTAGAATAGGTGAAAATAAGCTGGGTTATGGGTATATTGAGTCATTGGGCCAATTTAGATGCGTTTGGGCTCATTTAAACAATGTTTAGTGGGAGTTTTATGGGCCTTAGGGTTCAAATACGGGAATGAGGAGTTATTTTAGGTAGGTAGGTTAACTTGTTTTCCAAGTTCACCATCTCCTATAAATAGGACTCCTAGTAATCAATTTAGGGTTGCTTGTTCTTTTGGTGTTTGTGGTGATCATCGAAATTCTCCTTGTGAATTTCGATCAAGGTGTAATCAAGCAGTTGCATAATACAAGTGTTTTCTTCTAATCGGTTTGTCTTTACTTGTTTAATATACTTTTCGATTATCACCTTTTTACTGTTTCTTGAATCAACTAGCGAAAACCGGATTCCGCACGGTTTCACTAGTCAAGATATCGCGTGAGGGTTTAAATTGATCCTTACAGCTGCAAGAAAGGTGCCAAAATCCTTATGGGCTGAATCAGTGGTCTGGACATTCTATGTACTTAATAGATGTCCAACCATGGATTTGATTAATATGACACCATAAGAAGCTTGGAGTGGTGAAAAGCCAAAGGTTGATCATTTCAGGACTTGGGGCTGTATAGGACATGTACACATTCCAAAAGAAAAAAGAAGAAAACTGGATGACAAGAGTGTCACATGTGTCCTAGTTGGTTACAGTGAAGAATCTAAGGCCTACAGAATGTTGGATCCTGAGTCAATGAAGGTGGTGGTGAGCAATGATGTTGTATTTGAGGAGCATAAGTTTTGGGACTCGCTAACAAAACACAGTCATTCAACCAACTCAGAACTCATTTGGGAAGATGAATACTTAGATGAGGACAGTCCTATAATGGATCAGCAACCCATTACTCAAGAAAATGAAAATGCAAAACCTGCAAATGAAGACACAGGTGAGTCTAACTCCAGTACAGGTGACTCAAATGTTGCAGAAGTGAGGGAGGGTAGGAGGAGAAGAGCCCCTCCTTCATACCTCAAAGACTATGTTACCAATAGCAGGATTAGTGGCAATGATGAAGCTAATGTAGTGGTTGAAATACCTGTTGATCCTGACAGGTATGATGAAGCAGTTCTACATGACCATTGGAGAAAAGCAATGGATAAAGAGATTGAATATATTCAAAGAAACAATACATGGGAATTGGTAGAACTGCCTGATCAAGTGAAATGCATAAGGGTAAAGTGGCTCTACAAGACCAAAGTGAATGAGATTGGGCAAATTGAAAAGCACAAAGCAAGGTTAGTAGCCAAGGGCTACTGTTAAGAGGCAGGGATTGACTATGAGGAGATTTATGCTCCAGTTGCTAGAATGGATACAATTAGAATGATGATAGCATATGCAGCATTTAAGAAATGGGATGTATTTCAAATGGATGTGAAGTCTGCCTTCCTTCATGGCAGACTTGAAGAAGAGGTCTATGTGCAGCAACCAAGGGGTTATGAGATAAAAGGGAAGGAACATATGGTATACAGGTTGCATAAAGCACTATATGGATTGAAACAAGCCCCTAGAGCTTGGTTCAATCGCATAGAATCCTATTTTCTAAATGCTGGATTTATCAGGAGCAATAATGAACCCACTCTGTTCATCAAAAGGAACAAGTCAGGTAATACTCTCCTGATTAATATTTATGTTGATGACTTAATTTACACAGGTGATGACAAAGAAATGATTGAGGAGTTCAAAGTATCAATGGCTAGAATAACATTTAAATTTTTTTCTTTTTTCTAATCCCCTCAACACTATATATATACATCTCAATTTCATTTTTTAATCACACAAACATTCTCTCATCTTTCTCTCAATCTTTTAAAAAAACACAACAAGTTCCCCAACCGCCTACCCTTTGGAGCCCCTCAGAACGATGACGAGTCCCCACCAACACCGACCAACGAAGATCTATTTCGTTACTTTGCGACAATGAGCCCATCTCCTGCACAACCACCATTCCCGTTCAACCCGGGTTTTGGTTTTCAAGCGTTTAATCAACAACAATTTCAAAACCTTCAAAATGTTCCGCCATTCAACCTACAACAATCTCAATATCAAACACAACAATAACAACCGCAACAACCACAAACGCAACAAGAAGACAACGTTGAAAAGGAAGACGACGAGGTTGTGCCCGAAACACAACAAGCGGGTACCTCAAAACCGAAGTCTAAAAGGTCACACAAAAAGAAGGTCGTTGACACGAGAGAGAAAAGAGTCGTCCAACAATGGTCCGACGACGAGCTTCGAGCACTTTGCCAAGCTTGGCTCGAAGCATCCGAAGATCCCGACAAAGGTAAGTTTTTTTCTTTTACTTATTTTTTTCGTTAAATTTTAAATTTCTAAAAAATGTTTTTTTTTATCTAGCTAACAATCAAGATCGGGTCGAGTTTTGGGCGACAATTAGGCGGTGTTTTTTTGGTTTGATGAAAAAGGGCGAATACCAGCAACCGGATTCTCTTTCGGGTAAATGGACCGACATTAATAAAATATGTCATTTTTTTCGAACATCTACGATCGAATTCGTAGTGGTTGGGCGAGTGGTGAAAGCGATGTCAATATCCAACGAAAGGCATTAGATGAATTCCAACACGCGAGGGGTAAATTTTTGTACCTCAATTGTTGGCACATTTTAAAGGATAGCTAGAAGTGGAGGTCGCAACCGGATCTTACAAGGCGAACTGCACGGCCCAAAAAAAAATCAAGAACATCTTCGTCGCCGAATGCCGAGTCACTTTAGGTCGCAACCGGATCTTACAAGGCGAACTGCACGGCCCAAAAAAAAATCAAGAACATCTTCGTCGCCGAATGCCGAGTCACTTTGGTCGGATGCTCGGACATTCACGATCACTTCGGCGATGAGGATGAACCGGTTGAAGATGCTCGACCGGTTGAGATGACAAGTGGGAGGCCCGATGGTCGGGACAAGACAAGGGCCAAGAGAGGTGCTTCGTCGAGCCGAGGAGCGAGCTACCAAGAGTCGACAAACACCGGCGTTCAAGGAGAAATATCCGGGAATATTTCACGTTTGGTTGGGATAAGGGAAATGCAAATTGACATTCTAAAAGAGCGCCAATTCGACAAAGCGATGGAATTCCTTCAACGACCTCTTCCAACCGATGAATTGGCTCGTGCGATGGCGTTGAATAAAAAGAGAGGCCATAAAAACTAAATATGGACTCTAGGGTGGTTGATGACGTTTTTTTTAATGTTAAGTCTAGTAGTTTTTTTTTTTTTTGTAATTTGTATTTGTTTTAATAAAATTAGTATTTGTATTAATTTTGTTTAATTAAATTATTAAAAAAATCATGGTGTAATGATGAGGAGGGGCTCCATGGGGGCTTTATGACTACACCCTCAAAACCCATAAAGCATCTTGCCACGTCATACGCCACATGGCGTAAAACGCCCAAGGGATGGGCTTTATGGGGCTCCATGACTACACTTAGTCTAACCAAAGTGATAAATTTGGTGGTGGTGAAGCAACAGAATTAGGTTTACACGTGGCGGAAGGCTTCCACGTGAAGCAACAGAAGGGGAGAGTTAATATTGTTCCAGTTTCAAAGTATTCTTGATTGGCGTGTGTGAAACAAATTAGCGGATAGAAAAATAGTGTATGAAATTTCAAATAACATAACTAACATGGCTTATGAACATTCTTCATCGGTTCAGACATGGTATATGGATATATGGACGCGTCTACTCATCTCATAGTAAACCCAGGTATATTTCATAGCCCGTTATCAAAATCTGATATTAGTAATATATTTGTTGGGAATGGCAATACATTGCCAATACAGGGTTCGGGTAATGTTGTACATCCAATCCCAACTCAAAACTACAAATTAAATAATGTCCTTTTTACCCCTGACAGCATTAAGAATCTTATCTCTGTTCGTTAGTTTTGTCGTGATAATCATGTTGCAATTGAATTTGGCTCTTTTGGTTTTTCGTTAAAAGATCTTAAAACTGGCAAACTGCTTTCCCGTCATAATAGGTCGGGTGACCTATATCCATTTACACCACCAGTGAATAATGGTTTTGCTTGTTTAACTCAATCTTCGTATTGTTGGCACAATCGTCTTGGTCACCCGGGCTCCCAAGTTTTAGAGTCTTTGTCTTCTCCTCATTTTATTTCATGTAATAAGGACAAATTAGTACATGTTTGTCATGCGTGTCAATTGTCAAACGGTAAGCGTCTTCCATTTGTTGAGTCAGTGTCTAGCACTTTATCTAGTTTTGATATTATTCATTGTGATCTTTGGACTTCTTCTATGTTAAGTAAAAGTGGTTACAAGTATTATATGGTTTTAATTGATAATTTTTCTAATTTTGTTTGGATATATCCTTTAAAATTCAAATCTGAAACTTTTCTCACATTTGCTAAGTTTCACAAACTCATCCAAACTCAATTTAATAAAACCATTAAAACGTTCAATGTGACTTAGGAGGAGAATTTGACAATCACGAGTTCCACAAATTTGCGGCTGATCACGGCTTTGTATTCCGTTTCTCTTACCCTCAGACTTCGTCATAGAATGGCAAAGCCAAACAGATGATTCGTCGCCTTAACGACATCATTCGTGCCCTCCTAATGCAGGCGAATCTTCCACCTCCCTTTTGGGTGGAACCTCTTCACACTGCCACATATTGCATAATATTCTTCTAGTGAAACGGTTATCTTTTAATACCCCCGCGTTTGTTCTCTATGGTCGTCACCCCACATACGACCATCTCCGCACCTTTGGGTGTGTGTGTTATCCAAATATGTCTGCCACATCACCTCATAAACTTCACCCTCGGTCACTAGTTGTATCTTCCTCGGGTATCCTAGTAATTTTTGCGGTTATAGATGTTTTGACCCAAAAACCGGTAAGTCCACATTTTTTGACACGTCGTCTTCGATGAAACGGTCTTTCCGTATCATGACACCACTCGACTACCCACTCCAGTCGTGGACGATCAACCCAATATACTGTCATGGTTTCCTCTACCAAACCCCAACCCGACTCAACCAAACAACATCATCTTGTCTCCTGTCCACCCGCAATCTCCTCAGGCCACGACCTCTCCTCAATCGTCCGAGTCATCTTTAGTTTCGTCATCCCAGGCTACGGCCTCTCCTGTGTCCACAACATCGGTCCAACAATAACCAAACCAACATCCAATGACCACCCGTAACAAAGCCGGTATCACCAAACCGGTTGTTCGTCTTAACCTTCATGTATCGAGTCAACACACTATCTCGCTCGTTCCTACATCGTACGCAAAAGCATTATCTGACCATAACTGACAACAAGCCATGACCAATGACTTTAAGGCCTTGCAAGATATGGATACATGGGAATTAGTACCTAGACCATCGGGACAACCAGTTATTCGATGCATATGGTTGTTTAGACATAAGTTTAAGTCCGATAGGACTCTTGAGCGCTACAAAGCGCGGTTGGTAGCTAATAGTAAGTCTCAAACAGTGGGGATTGATTGCTTAGATACTTTTAGTCAGGTTGTTAAACCGGCTACGATTCGTACCGTATTATCAATAGCCACCTCACGAGGATGGCCAATTCATTAGTTAGACGTAAAGAATGCATTTTTGCATGGTGATTTGACAGGGACGGTATTCATGTAGCAGCCTCCAGACTTTGTTGATCAGAGAGCCCCAGATTATGTGTGTCGCCTCAAGCGATCTTTATATGGCCTAAAACAGGCTCCGAGGGCTTGGTATAATCGTTTTTCATTATTCTTGTTATCCATGGGATTCAAGAACAGCATTTGTGACACATCCTTATTTGTGTATCGTCGCGGCATACACACTGCTTATTTGTTACTATATGTTGATGATATTGTTTTGACAGCCCCCGACCGACGTTTCTTCAGACGATTATCGCTACTCTTTCAAAAGAGTTTGCTATGACTGATTTAGGCTTATTGCATCATTTTTTTTAGTATTACGGTTACCCGAGACACATCCGTTTTATTCTTACAGCAGTCCTAGTATGCTCGAGACGTCTTACAGCGTGCATCTATGAGTTCGTGCAAACCGTCTCATACACCGGTTGACACTAATTCGAAGTTAAGTGAAACTGATGGTCCGTTATTAGCAGACGACACTTTATACCGCAGTCTCGCTGGGGCGCTTCAGTATTTGACATTTACTCGCCCGGATATCACATATGTTGTTCAGCGGGTTTGTTTGTTTATGCATGCCCCTCGGGAACCACATTTTCAGTTTGAGCGCATATTGCGCTATATACAGGGCACACTTGATTATGGCGTTCGTATAACACGCCCCCCCCCCCCCCTCTGTATCTCTCACTGCTTATTCAGATGCAGATTGGGGGGTTGTCCAGATTCTAGACGATCTACATCCGGGTATTGCGTATTTATGGGGGATAATCTCATATCTTGGTCGTCAAAACACCAAGCCACAGTCTTTAGATCGAGTGCTGAGGCTGAATACAGGGGGTGTAGCAAATGTTGTTGCAGAGGCTAGCTGGATTCGAAATCTGCTTTTGGAACTGCTTGTCCCACTTCGCAGTGCTACAATGGTTTATTGCAATAATGTCTCAGCTGTTTATTTATCAGGTAACCCAGTTCAACATCAACGCACCAAACATGTTGAAATAGACTTTCACTTTGTCCGAGAAAACGTTCATGTTGGTCAAATTCGCGAATTACATGTCCCGTCAGAATATCAGTATGTCGATATCTTCACTAAAGGCCTTTCCCGTCCGCTATTTACAACTTTTCAAGACAGCTTGCGCGTTCGTCCTCCTCCTGCTCCAACTGAGGGGGCGTATTAGTTGTAGATATTATTCATGGTATTGTTTATTATAGTATAAGGGTGCATTGTGTATTTATCTAATCTATATATAGGGCATGTAATCTTGAATAATGAGATGGGAAAACACATTTACTTTTAGTGTCCAGGGTAGGTGCAGCGATGTGGTGGCGAGGGTTGGCGGCGATGTGGTGGCCAGGGTGGGTTGTGATGGCGTGATGAGATGGTGGTGGTGGTCCAAAGGGGAAATTCAATAGAACGAGGGGGTTTTTAACTTTTTTATTTTTATTGTTAAGATTTTTAATTAAATTACAAAAATAGTCCCCTACTTTTGAATACTTATAAAGTAGTATCTCATAAGTAAAATGACTAAAATGTCCATTCTACTTAACAGAAAAAGTCTAACCCTGTTAGACCCAGGGATGCAATTGATAATGAAATAACCCAGGGACGCAATTGATAACGAAATGAAAACATCGGGTTTGATTTGTTAAGAAAAGAAACCATGAGGCTAGATTTGTTAATAACTTGGAAAATTGACTCAAAAGGTTAAAATCGGCAAACCACAGGGATGCAAATCGTATTTAACTCTTAAAACTGCTTATTGATTTATTAGTTTTTTGAAAAACCAATAAGCAGTTTTGAATGTTTGGCAACTCAATAAGCACTTTTGCTTTTCGCTTTTTAAAAAGTTAAAAAGTCAGTTTTTAATAAGCCAAATTTTTCTGGCCTTTCAAAACTGCTTATAGTTTTTTGAGTGGTGAATTACCATATTATCGTTATTTTAACTTATACTCACCTAACCTTATACCTACTCAACACTTTTTGGTCATTTTACATATAAAATCACTTATCCACTTAAATAAGCAAATCCAAACACTTTTTTAAAAACTCATTTTTAAAAAATCATAAATTAATAAGCACTTTTGACAAAAAAAACACTTATCCACTTAAATAAGCAATCTCAAACAAGCCCATGGGATTATTATATAGCCCAAATCAAACCCATATTTGTAGCCCAATATTTTTAAAAATCTGTGAATATAGTTTCTAAAATTTAAGGTGTGGTTGTGAGTGAATGAGAGAAAGAAAAAGTTACTATTTATCCGTGTATTTGAAAAAAAGTTAATAATTTTCTAAAATTTAAGGTTTAGTTGTGAGTGAAAGAAAGAAAAAAAATGATAAAAATATATAATATATTACTTAATTATGATTACGAATAAAAATAAAAATAGAGAAAGAAATAATAATAATAAATTGAGTAAACTACGGATTATGTCATTTATAGTTATTGAAATTATGGATTTTAACATTTCTCAAAACTAATTACACGAGACAACCTTTAAAGTTATTTTCTTTTTAGAAATGGACCTTTTCACTAACTAACATCCAAATTAACCGTTAAGTGGGCACATGATTGGCACATGCTATAGTAAAAGGGTAACTTTACCCTTAGAAAAACCCAGCACCTATGCTCCGATCGTTTTATTTTATTTTAATTTTTTTTTAAATGCAACAATCTCACCATCATCTTCTCTCGTTTATAAGACCCAATTTTTAGGTTCTTTACATCTTCAAAATCTGGAACCATTATCTCTTTTCTATATTCAAAACCCCAAAACATTCATTATCTCGATCCCGTGATCTGTGAAGCATTCTCTCTCTTTTTTTCTTTCAAAATCTCGATCCCTTCATCTCTGTGCATTCCAATCATCTCGATCTGCCCCCAATTAAAAGTATGCAAATAATCGTTTTCTTTAAAACTAACATGAACATCATTTTCCTTTAAATCAATTTTAGTACTTGATCAGAATGAGTGAAAGCCCCCATGATGTAAAGGTAACATGAAATTGAATCTATGTTCCTTAAAACTAAATTCAAATAAGCAACATTCATAAGCTTACGGTACACAACTTCAATTTCATCTGGAAGGAGTGATGAGTGAATGATCGATTTTTCCATGGTTCTCAATTTCTTGGAGGAGCAAGCGTTTAATCAGGGGGTTGTTTTATGGGATCGCAGTTCAAAATAAATTACGGTTTATCAGTTTTTAAGGGTTTATCACGACGGGTGGTTTTAAGGGTAAAATTACCCTTTTATCCTAGCATGTGCTAATCATGTGCCCACTTAACGGGTAATTTGGATGCCAGAAAGTGAAATGTCCATTTCTGAAAAGAAAATAACTTTAAAGGTTGTCTCGTATAATTACTTTCGAGAAATGTTAAAATCCATAATTTAATAACTATAAAGGACGTAATCTGTAAATTACTCTAATAAATTTATAAACCAAAGAAGAAAGATGACAATACTCTAAGGTAGCGTTTGGTATGCAAGAATGGAGGGTGGATGGAATGAGTCATTTCGTTGAAATGGAAAATGACATGTTTGGTAGCAAATAAGAATGAAATAGACAATTACATAAGAAATGTGGTTCATTCCATTTATAAATATTTGCATTTCTTAGGGGTGAGGTGTTTTTCTTTTAATCCTTCAAGTGAATAAAAATTATATTCAATTTGATTTTTTTTTCTTAGAATTTTATGAAAAAAATATCAAGAATAAAAAAATAAAAAATAAGAAAAAATATAAAATAAGAAAAAATAAAAATATAAAATAAAAATTCAAACAATAATAAAATAAAAATAAAGTATAATAAATTAAACTAAAAAATAAAAATAAAAGTAAATTTGCAAATAAAAACAGAAATAGAAAAAGAAAAAAAAACATAACAATTAAAATATTTAACAAAAATAAATTAATTAAATGTTAAAAATAGAATAATTAAAATTAAACTATATATATATATAAATAAAGATAAAATATTATTTTAAATAAAAATTTTGGTAAAACTGTATTCGATTACTTCGTTTTACTAACTATAAAATAACACGAAGTAATGATTCCTTTCATTCCCACTGGTAACCAAACAAGATGATAAAATGATAATGATTCATTTCATTCCTCAACCATTCCATTACCTTGTTCATTCCATTATTTCATTCATTTCATTATCTCATACCAAATAGACCGTAAACGCATCCTATCTGCGATTGCGACCACTGAAATGCGTAAATTATTAATTATTAAATATAAATAATAAAATAATAACAGCGATAATTGTTCTGCAGCACCATGAAGAAGGGAAGGGTCCTCCGGCCACCAATGGCGATACTTGCTTCTCCACCAGCTATGAGTCGATCGATCATGGATGATGATATCGATAAGGGTATCATTCAGTGTTTTGATGAGAACAGGTTAGGAGTTGGAGACGAGTGTTCAGAAATAAGCAATGATTCCGCTGGAAGTGCTAGTGTTCAGAACGATCAATCTGCTTATCGAACTCGATCGCTTGATAATTTATCGCTATCCGACAGAACGAGTTTTCGAATTGAAGGAACCGAGGGTGAATTTGACTTGATTTGCAGGAGTCTAGGGCTTTCAGGACCGGATGATTTCGCGATGCCCACGGCTGATTGGGAAAAGCGTAAATCCTGTTCTCCCCCAGGTAGTAGGTTTTATCATTCTAATCCGGTTTTGACTACGGAAAATAATTCATCGCCGAGTTTTGAAAGTAAAATTAGCTTTAGCAATGACGAAGTCAAGACTGAGACAAGCGAGATGATGGCATCAAAAATTGATGCATTTGTTTCGCCATCTGGTTCTAATACGTTGGGTGACGAGGATGAAGGGTCCTCTAGCGTAACTGTTGAAGAACAATATCCTCTTTCGACCACTGGATCCTTCAGGGGCGGTTTCAAAAATTGGCAGAGGGGTGATTTTCTTGGAAGCGGTTCATTAGGCACTGTTTATGAAGCTTATAACGAGTAAGTGCCCCATTATCGTTTTGATATCTTATACAGTCTATCTATCTGGTGCTCTGTCATAACATTATAAAGCACTAAGACAATGTTTAAGAATGAAAAATGACAATAAACAAGATGTGACTACAATATTAGAGAAGTAGTTTATAATCACAATCTAGCTAAATAGCTAGTATTCCTATTTGTATAAAGATCCCAGGGGCGAAGCTTGGCCAAAAAGTCCGCACGGGCCGAAAGTTAAGGGTAAAAAAAATTTAGGTTATCGCTAGGTTTTAACAATTAGGTTATATGTTCGGATCGGGTACTCGGGTCAAATGTTCGGTTCGGATTGGGTCACACAACAAAAAACAAAAATATCTAATTGTTTTAATTTATTAAAATAACCGTTGTTTCGCATAAAAAAACTAGCAATGCGAGAGAAAGGAATATTACCTGGATCAGCAAATATGTCACAAATCTCCTTCACGGCTTGAGAAAAGTATTTTACTGTTTTTCCCTTACATCTATTCAGCAATTTGTCTTTTGACTCCCTAGTAAATAGTTGAATATCAACTGGAGCTACAAATGCTCTGCAATTTGAAACATAAGAGAAACAAAACACTTGATTGTAAAACACAATAAAAAACAAACTGTTCATGAACTTTATCTAACCTGCATTCAATAAACCAACAATAGCATAGCCTACTCACACACATTATTCTGATAATTTGATATCTCTTTGTATAATGAGCTATGATATATGGACATTTAACAACATAATAAAAAAAAAAATTGCATTTGGTTGTCTGATACATAGTAACTTATCAAAAAATAGCACATGTCTATGTCATTTGGCATACCTCATCAACAAAAGTTAAACTTTTCCAATTGGTGGCCAAAACAAGATAGTATATTTACACAAGTAAAGCAGCCCTTTTAGGTATAAGTGCTTACATTTCTTATGTGCCAAAGAACTGTACATAATATTTCCTTGGATCAGGAGTTCGTTGCCAATCTTCAGGTTTGCTGATCTGCATAAAGAGATTGAAACAAGCAAACATAAGGCTTTAAGGA
>JBCNJP010005048.1:0-32441 GCA_039602395.1 Deinandra increscens subsp. villosa | reverse complement strand
ATCGATGAATAACTCTGACTTATTGAACAGTCAGTACAAATAATGGTCGCAAAGAGGAAACGCTTATGGCAACCAAAGTGTAGGTCCGAAATCTGATCACGAACACGATATCTAATCACAAACGAGTGCGGAATCCTCGTGTGTGATTGATTCAAGAAACAAGTAGAAGAAATAGACTAGATCTAAGGTAAAGATCTAATCTTGAATGAGAAATCACTACAAGTTGAAGTCTGATCGTAAACTAGCAATGAGCACCGAAAAATCGTAAATAGTATTAGAAAAGCTTACTTCAATCATAAACATGAGAGGCTTATATAGTGCCTTCATTACAAACCCTAGCCCAATAGTAAACACAATAAGCCCAATCATAAACTAAAGAAAATTGGCCCACATGGCCCAAAACATTAACTAAATAAGCCCAAAACTAATGTTCATGCCTCAAATAAATATAGCCCAACAATCTTCCCCTAGGCATGAAACATTAGACCACTTACGGCAGCAGCAGATCGAATCTGAAAGTATTCTGAACGTTGTTCGACCACCATCCATTCGCCACAATCCGGTTAGCTGAACCATGGAAGATCCCCACCCTTATAGCGTTTTCCATATCATTCTCATCTCCGAGAATAGGTTGTGAGGCGAGGAGCTTGATATCCTTTTCACCAAATCTCAGCAAATCAACCGGATCGTAGAAACGAAACTGCCTCATTCCTTTGCAGAGAACCACCACCTCGTGAGTCGTCGGATCATAACACCAACAGTCAAAGTTTTTGACTAAGGTTCCATCTTCGATCTCATCCAACATATTGATAACCCTTGTGTGCTTGGTGGGTGGTCTCCTTGCTTCTCCAATTGGTTCTCCAGTAACTGTGTCAGTTCCAGTTTCCACCCATCTCACATGCTTCAGCTCGAAGTTTACAAAGTTGTTTTCTAGTTGGCTCATCAAATTGTTTCGAATAAGATCTCCGTCAGCACTATTCCATCTGTTGATGTACGGAGCTCTTAGCAGGCTTCTAATCTCGGGCTCAGTCCAGGAATGGAATTGTGCACGTGTTCTATAGTATTCCACTGGACTGTAGCCGTCACGGATTACGGCAAACAGCTTCTTCTCTGAATCATAGTGCCAGCACAGAATGGGTTCACGACTCCCTCTTTTGTCAATGGAGCTTTCACCAACATCAAGGGTGTATTGAGTGGGGGCCGGTCCTTGGAAGAATTCTCTAAACCAGTTGTCGTGACCTTCAGGCGCTTTGGAGATGACCCTTCCACCTCGGGCATAATCAGACATTGCAATGGAGTCATCTCCATCATCTTCTTGAGCAGCACTGGTACCTTGAGCTCCTTGAGATGAGCTTTGACCTTGATCACCAGAGGACCTTGACTCTACAACGGTTTTTAACTCAGTAAACTTCTTCCTCAGGTCCACCAAAGTCTCATATAGATACTTCATTCTGCTCTTGTCAGCCACCTCCTTCTCTTTTAATCTTCTGTTTTCAGCCTGGAGAGCTTTTATCTCATTCTCTCTGATTCTGTTCTGAGACATCAGAAAGTTAATATGAGGATCAGCGCTTATCCTCATTTCGATTGGTAGCTCAGCAGCTTGGAATGGACGAAAGCTAGGCATGGTCGGTGGCAGGCTTGTCACAGTTGAGGCGCTCATTCTCACTGGACTGGGTACAACAAAAGTGTTGTCAACTTCCAGAAATTGCCTTTCTTCCCGAACAGGGCTACGTTCGGTCAGAAGAGGACCTTCAGTCTGCACTTGGGCAGGTTGAACTTCAGCAGTTTGTGCAGGGTTTTCTTCTTCAGCCCGTTGTACTTCTGAGAACTCTCACTCAGTTGGTTGAATCAGCATCAGACTTGAGCTAGTCTTTGTAAATTTGAACCTTATGCTTCTTGGATCAGTCTTCTCCCTTGGAGATGGTTCACGAGCAGGGATGGGTTCTTCAAGAACATCCTCCATATTCAGACTCAGCTCGGGAGGGGTTGCATCGCTGCTTGAAGACATGTGCATGTCATCCCTCGATCTCTTGTGACTGATGGGTCCCAAATTCCCATATATGTCATCATCATCAACATTTTCATAAGTTGGGAAGATGTCGTCCATAATGTTTTCTTCATCCGAAGGGATCACCTCATCTTCTTCTTGCACATTAACAGCTGGAGTTGCTGTTATATCTTGATCTTCTGCAACTGATGCATTAACAGTTGGCACATCGGCTTCTGGCTCAGGCTCTTCAAACTCTTGTTCCCTGGCTACCTCGGGAAATGCACCCCTCTTGACCCATTCAAGTCTTCCTTGAAAACTGTTTTTACCCTTTCTATCTTGGGTTTGTAGACCAAATACCCCACAATCCATCACTTTTATGTCCAACTTTTCTACCCTTTCTTCAATCACTGGGTATTTCTTCCATGACCACCATTTGTACAAACCTTGGTGTCATCAGGAACTGTTCACGTGCGCTCAGGTCAGCATTGCCTATCCAGTCAAGTAACATCATCTTGGAGAAGTTAAAGTTCCAATCCAAGGCCAATGCGACGAATGCAGTTCCATGTAGCTTGTTGAGCTGATCGAAGCTTGTTCTTTTGCCCAGAAAAGATTTCTGCATGTAATGCGCCAGGCATCTCCAGTAATGCGGCAACAACTTTTTAAAGATAGGCGGGAATTTTCCTTCATAACCCATGGATTGAGCACCCGCCAAAACAACTTCCTTTGAATATTCAATCGGATCGATAGCACGATCATTGATGTTCAGCCCTTCTCTGATGTCATCCTCCTTAATCACAATCTCCCTGTTCTGAATCCTTGCAGTAATTGTTGTTTTATCTGCATCAGCTCTAGCAGAACCCCAGAACTCCCTCACAAGTTGCTCGTCAATCAGCACACTTCGTCCTCAGTGCATGGTTGATTTTGCAAACATTCATCCCGGCCACCAGAGAATAAAATAAAGGTCCATGTGCTTCTCTGGTGGGTCTTCAAGGTATGCTGGAATGCAATGATCTCGGTTCAAACTTAATCTCTTCATCGAGCATCTCGTCTGCCATCTGAGAAAGACAAGACACATGTATCAGATTTGTTCGTTAAAGAGCAATTAAGTTTATTAACCCTTGTCGAAGTTTAATTGAAAAACAAATTTTACTTTTGAAGTTCACAAAATTTCAATTTAAACTTTAGGGAAAATAATTGATTTAAACTCACGCTCACAAAAATTCACAAACACCATTAATTTTTATCTTAAGTTCAAAAAAATTCAAAAAAAAATTAAGTGTTTAAGATTTTAAAACACATTTTAGTGTGTTTACGATCTACTTTATGGGTTTACGATACAAAAGCGGGTTCACGATCGGGTTCAAACTAAGTCCAATCGTAATCATTCTGATCCAGTCGTAATCACGCCATAAATTCGTCAAGGCCCAATCGTAAACTGCTTTTTCGTTTATGCGGATCGTAAATGCCCCGATCGTGAACATCGATTCGTAAACACAGATCGTAAACACTCCAAACGTTGTCTTCTTCACGAGAACGATCGTAAACACTAAGATCCGCCATTGATATACCCTGCAAAAACTCGTAAACAGATCAAACATCTCAAATACACCAAGTAAACACTCAATCACTACCTTTAATGAGTCTATCAAGCAGAAATAACTTCTAATCACAGAATATTGACTTGAACACAGGAAAAACTTACGATTTAGGGCTTGAACTGTAAAACCCTAGAATCGACGGTGAAATGCTTGTGGTAACAGAAATTAGACCGAGGTTCTTGGTCGGAATTCGATGCCGAGGATGATGATGCGCTCGGATAGCGAAAAGGTGGTCGGTGGTGGTTGGAGATGGTTTTCCGGTGAGGAGACGACGGTGGTTAGGGTTCGGTGAGGGAGAGTCGTAAACGGCGAGGAGAAGAAATGAGGATCGTAAACAAAAGAAAATCGGAAACGAGGGCTTTTAAACATCACAATTTACACTCTGGCCCCTCAAGAACCAATAATCATTTAAAAACTTTCATTCAGCCCCCTCAACCTTTTAAAAACATTTAAGTTCACCCCAAACTTACAAAAAAAATCATAATTCTCATGAAACTTGACAATTTTAAAACTTTGAGAATTTACAAAACTTCCCCTCAGACTCATACCCCGAGTATCTGATCATGATCAACAATTTTAAAAATTAAAAAAAATTTAAACAGATAAAAGCCCCAAATTGAAATATTTACAAACTTACCGCAGAAATTGAATATTTACTTACCTGGTGCTGATAATTTTCATTGATAATATCAGACGAGTCTTTGACTGAGGAACCCTTTTCAGCTTCCGTTACTTGACGCTCTAGACAATTGCCAGGTGATTTGAACACATAAACTCACATCCAGTAAAGTGCTTAAATATGGTACAATTTTACCGATATGTTTAACCGTCCCCACACCCAATTTTTCATAGCAAAACCTACCCAACCTCAGAGTTTATTGAGGATTCACAAACCCCCAACTTGAGGAACCATGCAACACTGCTTTGACTACCACTTATTTCTATTTTCATGAATTATCAGTTGGTGATCAGGTCGGCCGCATAAGCACGCAGAGAAGACCAACAGAATAATTTTATTTTCTTTTCTTTTCCACAATTTTCATTTTTTGCAATTTTCTTTTTGAATTCTTTTTCTTTTTCTTTCTGTGGTGTTGTCATTTACAGTATAAGCATGGCGTGTGAGAGAGTGAATACTAGGTAATTACCACTCTCAACCCATTTTTGCCGGGACTCAGTTTTTTAAACCATGTAGACTAGGATGGGAAACTAAACATTTATAGAGTTTAGGATTACTGCACTTACATAGATGGTCATAGTTTTGGTTGAGCTTACCGACATATCATCTTTGAGCAGTCTTTCACATCAGCCTTACACGTGTCAGTCTCCGACCGTCTTTGAACATTTTTGCACGTCCTATCAAAAGACATCATAAAAACTTTTTAGTTCAACCAGCACCATTTCTTCCCCTGTTTTTGTGAGACTTTTGAAATAAGACTCAGTTTTTCAGTCATTTTTCATTTTTTTTAAAAAATAAAATAACATAAGACTTTGTACAAAAACAAAATGATCAGATCATTCCTCGAAGGCAATCATCTTTAGGCCTTCAACACATGATTCAAAATTTGGACGAGGAAGGGGTTTTGTAAAAATGTCCGAAACATTCTGATCGGAGCTTACCTTTTGAAGCTGAATTAACTCCCGATCATAGCAATCACGAATAAAATGTACCTTTATGTCTATATGCTTGGTTTTGGAATGTTGGACGGGGTTTTTGACAATTTCCAGAGCAGCAGCGTTATCACAAAAGATAGGAGTGTTAACGAATTCCATACCGTAATCTGTGAGCTGATTTTGGATCCATACTACCTGTGAGGTACCGGCAGATGCTGCCACGTATTCAGCTTCGGCAGTTGATTTTGATACGGTATGCTGCTTTTTGCTCTGCCAAGAAATGAGCCTATCTCCCAGGTACTGACATCCTCCAGTAGTAGATTTCCTGTCAAGGTCACTACCTCCATAATCACTGTCAGTAAAAGCATACAATTGAAAATCAGTGTTCTTTGGGTACCAAAGACCAAGCCTAGGCTTGCCCTTCAGATACCTAAAGATACGCTTAACAGCAGATAAATGTGAAAGTTTAGGATTAGCCTGATAGCGTGCACACACACAAACTGCATGCATGATGTCTGGCCTGCTGGCTGTCAAGTACATAAGTGATCCAATCATCGACCGATACTGGAATTCACTCACTGATTCCCCATTGAGATCAGCTGACAAAAGTGGTCTGGATGCCATGGGAGTGGAAATGGGCTTGCAATCCTGCATCTTGAATTTCTCCAGAATCTCATTCACATACTTTGCCTGATGAATAAGAATTCCAGATTCATCCTGTTTTACTTGTAATGCAAGAAAGAAACTCATCTCCCCTTGGTCACTCATTTCAAACTTCTTCCTCATAATCTCTTCAAATTCAGTGCACAATTCCTCGTTTGTTGACCCGTAGATAATGTCATCTACATAAACTTGCACCATGATTATGTCCTCCTTCACCCTCTTCCTAAACAACGTTTGATCAACCACTCCTCTTGTGTATCCATTCTCCACCAAGTGATTGGACAGAGTTTCATACCAGGTGCGCGGAGCTTGATGCAAACCATACAAGGCTTTATCCAGCAGATAAACATGGTCTGGATTTTCCTCATCTATGAACCCTGGTGGTTGAGTTACATAAACTTCTTCATTCATCTCTGCATAAAGGAAGGCAGTCTTCACATCCATCTGATGCACCGTAAAATTGAGATACGTTGCCACAGCAAGAAAGATCCGAATTGCTTCCAATCTTGCCACCGGAGCATATACCTCATCATAGTCAATCCCATGAACTTGCCTGTGCCCTTGTACTATCAATCTCGCCTTGTTTCTGACAATTATTCCTGTGTCATCCTTTTTGTTCTTATATAACCACCTCGTAGGAATAACCTTCTTGTCTTCTGGCCTCTTCACAAGTCGCCACACTCCCAGCTTTGAGAACTGATTCAATTCATTGTGCATGGCCTCCGTCCAACTTGGATCTTTGAGAGCAACCATCACATTAGGAGGCTCAATCTGGGAAATGAAACAGGAAAACATGCAGAAGTTAATGTTTCCCGTGCGGCTTCTAGTAGTGACTCCTGCTGTCACTGGCCCAACCACGTTGCTGAGTGGATGATCTCTGTTTATTCTACTCACTTGGATATCAGGCACTGAAACAGTAACAGGCAGGTTAGTATTAATAATATTATCAGACATACCTGGTCCTTGAGAATCCACTGGAGCATTATGTGTTCCTGAACATTCTGGAATATTCGCATTAGAATTCCGTGAAGTCTCTGCTGATGCTCTTTCCACATGTGGCCTCACTTCAGAACTAGGAGCAATGATATCTTCTTCTTCTCCCAGATTGTGGAAAACATTGGAGAAGTTAAAACCTTCAAACAGTGACCCGTAGTCAAAGATCCAATCTGGCCCAGTACCCGCATCGGTTGGATTATCCTCCATCCAATCCACATCAAAAGCCTCGATAATCAATTTGGTGGTTTTGTTGTACACGCGATAAGCACTATTTGCTGAGTAACCGACAAAATAGCACTCATCAGCTTTAGCTTCGAATTTCCCTACATCGGACTGAATTAGCACCGTGCATGGACACCCGAAGGTCTTGAAGTACCCCACCCTCGGCTTCTCCCCATAAACAATTTGGTACGGAGTCTGCTCATGTCGCTTGTTCAGAAGTACTCTATTCTGCACATAACAAGCTGTATTCACCGCTTCTGCCCAAAAGAAGATTGGTAGTTTCGCTTCACACATCATTGTTCTTGCTGCTTCAATGAGTGTCCTATTCCTTCTTTCTGCAACTCCATTCTGTTGTGGTGTATAGGGAGCACTGAACTGCCTTTCAATACCCTTCTCACCACAAAACATGTTCAACTCTGCATTCTTGAATTCTGTTCCATTGTCAGTTCTTATACCCTTTACTCTCTTGTTCAGCTGGTTTTCTATAAGTGTGACGAACTGTTTCACAAGGGCCGGAGTTTCGTACTTGTTCGATAGAAAGAAGACCCAAGTGAATCGCGAATAGTCATCCACTATCACGAGACAGTAAGAAAACTTGCTGATGCTTTGTACCTGCATGGGACCAAACAGATCCATATGTAAGAGCTGAAGAACAGATGAGACAGAATTTGTAACCTTTGGACGGTGTGGCAACTTGTGCTGCTTCCCCTTAGCACAAGCCACACATTTCTCCACAGACGAGAAATCTTTGATTGGTAAGTTTCTGACATGCTCTCCTTTAGCCAGCTTAGACAGATTCTTCATATTAGCATGCCCCAGTCGACGATGCCATAATAACGCTAGATTCTCATTCTGCTTGGAGATAAGACAGGCTTCTTCAGTAGTTGGAGGTTTGCCCAAATTCAGCTGATAAGAATTTCCTCTTCTTGGAGTACGCATCAAGATGCACTCCTCTGGAATTTTGACACCTGGCTTGAGGATGATGCATTCCTTCTTGTTGAACAGGACTGAAAATTCTCTATCACACATTTGCGACACACTGAGCAAACTGTGAGATAGTTCCTCCACGTAGTGCACGTCAGAAAAAGTCAAACTTCCACTCTTCACTACCCCTTTCTTACTGATTCTTCCACCTACCCCACCTGCAAAAGATACTCCTCCGCCATTGAAGTCTTGTACCTCTTCCAAAAGGGATAAGTCTCCGGTCATGTGTCGGGAGCAACCGCTATCAACGTACCAGAGATTGTCGATAGATCTACTTGGCTGTCCCTACAAAAATCAGAAATCAGTGAGATTCAGGTACCCAGGCCATAACAGATCTGGGCACTCCTTTGGAGTCAGTGTAATTAACCATTTGAAGGACCATTTCTGGTTTTGGTTCAGATACATTCACATTTTGAATGTTGACTTTTGGTCTCCAATTAGGTTGTTTTTGAGATTTAGAACTGCTAGCAGAGTTCTTTGCTGGTGACGGTTTCTTTGATGGAGATGTGACCTTTTTACCTTTTGACTTAACAATAGGTGTCCACTCAAGTTTCAATTTAGTATAAACCATTTGTTTTGTTTGAGTGACATCTTTTGGTTTTTCAATAACTGCTTTGCCCTTAGGTTTAGCAACATGGTTGACTTTAGGCACTTGTTTCTCAAAAGGTTTTGTTTTCATTTTGTCTTTTCTTTGATAAACTCCCTTAGGTTTGTAAGATGAGTTTGGAGGTCTAGTCACATTCCACTTTTCTTCAACATGCTTTGTCATCGGAGCTTTTGTGTTCAAAACCTTAGACTGTTCAGTCTTCATTGGTTCTAAACTCTGCTTCCCCTTAGACAAAGCTTGTTGTTTTTGGTTTTTGTTTTCTCCTGCCATCATTTTCTGCAACATACTGGTCCGTGGGTTTTGCGGACAGTATGGTTGATAAGGTCTATTTAAGCAATTTGCAGCAAAATGTCCTGGTTTACCACATTGAAAACAATTCATAGGTCTAGGCCCATTTACATGACTACACAAATATGAACGTCTTGGGTAAGATGATTTCCACTCTGGCTTATCATCCCATTTGTGTATAACATGTTTTGTATCCTTTTCAGGTTGTGTGATTAAACAAAATTGTTCTGATTTAGACTTGTTTGTTCTATTAAAAGCCGACACAACCTGAGGATAAGCTACAAAATCTTTGGGTTTAGTCTCACGTCCTACTTTAGTGTTAGGCACACGAATTTTAAAACCATGAATTTCATTACTAGAATTTGAAACATGTTTTAAGGACTTGGACACAACTAATTGCATAGACCTAGACTCATTCAATTCAGACACTGATGCCAGTACATCATCTTTAGGTAAATCAGAAACTACACTACTCGACACATGACACTGTTTAACTCTCAAACATTCTGCATCCTTCCCAGATACATCTTCAATACCTACTTCATCTGCACATGAAACAAAACTATCAGCAGGTCCAACATCATTGTTTAATGACTCCTGGGAAGTACTTGATTCACAAGTGTCTGTCACAATTTTATCCTGATTACCCAACCCATAAGACATGTGTTTCTCATTTTCTATTTCCTGAGGGGTCAAAGGTGTCACTCCTACCAGAACACTATCTAAGGGAGGTCCTATCTCATGTGTTCCTGATTCAGATCTGTCTATCTGATCCTCCTCAAAGATTATTCCTATGATATCTCTAGAGTTATCTTGAGGAACATTGTTCTTGCCCTTGTCTGAGAAACTAATTCCTATTCCACCCTTGTCCTTTCCCATTCTAACATCAGTTATACAGGAGTTCAAAGATTTTCTAGCCTCAAACATTCTTTTGCTTTTTGTTTGATTCATATCAAATTTAACCTGCAACTCATTGTACTTATGTGTGATCTCATCTACCTGATTCCTAAGCTCAGCTATTTCTAACTTAGCATTGTCATACAGGAGAGTTTTCTCAGTTGCCAGTTTTTGATATTTTACTATGTCTAGCTTTTGTGCTTTAACCTTCTCCTCATTTTTCTGCCATCTACCCTTAAATGAACTCCTTTCACACTTTATCTCAAACAATTCTATTTGATAATTTTTACAGATTTGTCTAAGACCAGGAATTATACGAGCACAAGTGGGATCAGAACATACCTTGAGGTTTTCAGCTTCAGCAACGAAGGCTTCCTTATCTTCCACAGGAGTTTCATCAGTAACCACAAAAGCATGCTCTTCCTCTTCATCCCTTTCCATGGCAGCAATCATTGCATGAGACATACTAAACTCTTTCAACTGAGGTGTCCAATCATAACCACCACCTTCTTGAACAACCAATGCCTTTGCCTCTCCCTTTCCTTCACCTGCTTTCCTTTCTTCTCCCCTTTCTCTCTTCGGCTTGCTACACTCTCTTGCAAAATGCCCATACTCATCACAGTTGTAGCACCTCAGCTTGCTTTTGTCAAACCCCATCCTGATCTTGTCTTGATCTTTCCAGACGTTTCTCCCAGTCTTCGCCATGAACTTCTTTGCTCTGAAGACCGCCATAGCCATCTGCCATGAGACATCCAACATCTCAACATCTTCAGGATTTATCTGGTTTAGCTCACCCGATAACATATCAGTAGGCACAAGAGTTCCGGCCATGAGAGCATGGTAGCTGTTCATAAAACCCATACCAAGAGCAAAATTGGGATCATTCGTATCATCAGGGTTGACGCCTCCACTTGAACTTCCTTGAGGTTGTGCCACAAAAGCAGTTGACTTTGCGACCGAGCTTGATCCACACCCAGTTGACTTCCCTTCATGCTTAGTCTCCACATCTTCTGACAACAGAGCTTGATTTAGTTTTCCCGCCAAACTAAGAGAGCTTATATGGTTCAACTCTCTCTGCTTGTCATCGATTAGCTTGGACTTGAGTTTGTTGATTAACTCATCAAGAGATAGTTCACTCAGATTGTTGTTGTCCTTAATGATAGAGATATTGGTGTTCCAAGATTTGGGTAAACTATTCAACAGTTTCAGATTCTTGTCTTCCTTGTCTGGTTCAACATTATAGCTGGACATTTCAGCCATCAGAGACACAAACCTCTGCACCTGAGCTTCAAAGGATTCACCTTGTACATGGTTGAACAGATTAAACTTTTGCTTCAGCATTTGCTTGCGGCTTGCCTTTATGTCAGGATTCCCTTCATAAGCCACAACCAAAGCGTTCCAGAGTTCCTTAGCGGTCTTGCAGTGTTTAAAACCTTGAGCAATATCTGGTGTTAATGCCATAGTCATGATGGCAAATGCTCTTTCTGCTTTGTTGCATCTTTCCCAATCATCGTCATCATACTCATCTTCCGTCTTAACCTTCCCTGCATTAACTCCTTCTGCGTGAGTAGGTGTGAATGGTCCATGGATTACTGCTCTCCATAGTCTTAGGTCAACACTCTTCAAGTGATTTTCAAATCGATATTTCCATTCCAAAAAGTTATCCGCCGAGGTGAGTCTAGGTGGGCGAGTGATGGATCCAATCTCAAAATCCAACTTCTGATACATACTTGGTTCGAAATCCATTTCGTAAGCTTAGGGAACCTAAAACTAATGTCCAAATGTCCAAACAAATGAGATTACGATGACACACTCCTGATTACGATCGCAAACACAAGATTACGATCGGGAACACTGATTACGATCCAAGCAAAATCGTAAACTCCAAATCCGATAATTATAATCGTAAACCTTGATTACGAATACTGATTACGACTCCGAAAATCGTAAACACCTATTTCCGATTAGTGGCAATCGTAAACCCCGATTACGATACGAAGAAGTCGTAAACTCCGATTACGACTCCGAGATTCCGGTATCGCAAAATCGTAAACGCCGTTTCCGAGAGGAAAAAGTCGTAAACACCGAAAGTACGAATCGTAAACACCCAAAAATCGCAGCTTGAACTCGTAAACTCAAATCTGATTCAAATCTTCAACCAGAAGCGATCGTAAACGTGAAGAACAGCAGCAGCAGAACTCGTAAACACCAACACAGCCTTCAAAACTTCAAAAACCAACTCTTTAACCCAGAAAACAGCTTGAATCAATATCGTGTGAGCCTCGAATCACTGATTCTTGGCTCTGATACCAATTGTAGGTCCGAGATCAAACCAAGAACACGATATCTAATCACAAACGAGTGCGGAATCCTCGTATGTGATTGATTCAAGAAGAATGTAGAAGAAATAGACTAGATCTAAGATAAAGATCTAATCTTGAATGAAAATCACTACAATCTTGAAGCCAAATAAACTGATCGGAAACACCAAAAGATGCAGAAAATCGTAAACTTGAATATCAAAGGCTTGCATTAATCATAAACATGAAAGGCTTATATAGTGCCTTCTTACAAACCCTAGCCCAATAGTAAACACAATAAGCCCAATCATAAACTAAAGAAAATTGGCCCACATGGCCCAAAACTAATGTTCATGCCTCAAATAAATATAGCCCAACACAAAGCGTGTTTCAAAGTTCACAAGAGAACGTGAAGATATCATCTTCAAATCAAGGTACTAGTTAAATTTTCGGGACGAAAATTTCCGTGATAAGGGGAAGATGTGACAACCCCAAAAAATTTTCTTTTTCGCTTCTCAGAAACTGTTAGCCAAATAGACAAATTTTCGGGACGAAAATTTCCATAACAAGGGGAGGATGTGACAACTGCCAAATTCCCAGGTTAACCCCGTTAATCACCTGTCAAGTGTTTGTTAAAGTGTACTAGTCTTTTCTTATCAAATGTATTGTCACGTGCACTACCGAGTCAGTCCTGACACTTTGGTTGATCACCAATCCGATATAAGTAGACCAACGATTCTATATTGTTATGACAATTCATGATTATTTGTGATTATGTGTAATTTGGATAAATTAGATATGTAGATATGTGTCATAATATGTGATTCATTTAGAATACCGTAAATCCCATACTATTTGTTAGTTGCAAAAACCGAGGCATAAACCTTCCTATGTCTTCCTAGTCCATTCCCTAGGCCAACAAGACTTGGGCCAAGCCTTGTTCTCCCCCACTCCTTCATATGGGTCGAAATTTTAAGGCCTTGGGCCTTACTTGCTCACCAAGTTTGCACAAGAAAGGAAATGGAGCCAATTTAGGAAAGGATTGCAATCAAGCCAACCCTAATCCTCCCTCCCCCTCTCATTCATGACATTCACATTATTTCTCCCTCTATTTCACGAAATCAGCCCCCTCCCTCTCCTCTCTCTCTTTTTGAAAAACCCTAGCCACCATACTCCTCTCTTTGAAGTTCTACCAAGTGGATACAATGTTAGCATCTTGGTTTTCTTCATCATAGTTTCGTGTTTAATTAGTTGTTCTAGGGTTTATATGAAATTGATCTATTATGGAAAATTCTTATTTTTAATTTCGTAAGGATGAGGTTGTCTGAGAGATGGATTCTTACTTGAATTAGAACTCGTAGGAATTTTTTGGTGTTAATTGCATGCTTGTTTGAAAAGGACAGATTCTGTCAAGAAATTTGGGTCCTGTTCTTCGGACCATAACATGCTCAATTTAAATCGAAAATCCATGATTCTTTTTCCAAAAGTTATATTTGTGTCTTAGCTTTCCAATGGAACCAATAATACGTGATAAGGACCTCATTTGGTACCTCAAAGGTCCCAAACAAAAAGGGTGCGCAATTCTGTCCGAAAATAAACTCACCCACTTGCGCGAGATTTTTAACAAAGTTAACATGGTTAATAAAATTTTGGTAAAACATAAAAGTTGTTGGACATAAACTAAAATAATTATCTGGAAATTTGTAGAACTTAACTCAAAGGTATTGATGAGTTATAACCCGAACTCCATGTCATTTACTAAACACTAGACAGATTCTGTCTGGAAATTTTATCCAACTTGCAAATGACATAACTTTCTCATCCCTCATTATTTTGAGGTGATTCTTTTTGGAAAATAAACTTTGGTGAGTTATCTTTAAAGTTTCAGTGATTAGAGGTCCTGGTTCACATGTTAAGTCACTGAGTTTGAGGATACAAAGTTGGTGCGCAGCTGTCCTAAATTTGTGATGTTTGTTTCCATGTTTTGCCATGTGACTTGTATGCTAGCTATGAACCTTAGGTCAATGCATGAAATAAGGAAACTTACGGTATTCCAACTTTCTGTTGACTTTCATTGACCATACCCCTTTGATAGGACAACTTAGTTGACCCTAATTCCTGACCAATCGTTTGACAATGTGTAACATACCGCATGCTTCAACAACTTGTTCTATGTCCAATGTGCTTATGTGTTGGGTTAGTCTAAACCCCTAGTATATGTACTTTACATCAATACAAGTCCTAGGTCCCCACTTCGTGGGAATGGCAAGACTGTAGGAGGTTGACCTGTTGACCTCATACCGTACGGGTGTAGTAGTCATCATAGTCCTAGTTGCTTGATATGTGTCACCTTCACCGCCTTAGTAGCATGATACTAGGACACCAACTCTCGTATGATTTACATGAATTCAATTACACGTTCATATGCTTCACTACACTTGATCCACCATTGAGTCATGGATCTGCACGTCGGTCAAGGTCAAACAGTCAAAGTCAAACTTGTTCTGTGATAGGTCATAGGCGACCTTGTTTTCCACTGGTACACACGAAACGTTTTTATTTTTGTCCTCGAGACATGACTAACTCTTAGACCACACTTTTAGGTCTTACTCTCATTTCAAAACGTGAAGCACTTGGCTCAAGTGCGGTTTCTTGTAGCAGCGCTCCCTAAGGTGAGTTTCACGAACCGTTATGTCACATCCCGTTTGGGTGTTGACATGCACATTTCACGGTTACTCGATAACCTGCACAACGCATGTTAAATACTGAATACACATTATCACATGTCTCTAGAATAGCCTATCCATTTTAAGACCTTACACTCGGACCGTTAATAAAGTAAATTAGCATGGTGATATTTAGTAGTACTACTGGGGTCTGACAAACCCCGCTCGGCGGGCACGGGATGCCCACCCGACTGGCGGTCGGACTGAGTTAATGTCAGCCAAAATTGTCATGTTCGGATAGACACGGGGAAAGGCAAAACGTGTAGGTTAATCCTATATGCACTTAGTCAGTCTCGGTTGTGAACTTTCTCTAGACATGAACTTAGGTTAGCTACCTACGATAGTTTCAGTATTGTAACACAATTACGTATGAATATAATATATATATATATATATATATATATATATTTATATTCCGGGTATAACGGTAGGTTATACTACTTATGTGAACTCACCAGCGTTAGCTGACACTTGATTTTAACAAACTTTTACAGGTCGCTAGGAGCTACTGGACTTGGTGTGTGAGCGGGCACCTTGTTTTGCGCAACATTTGAAAATGCTTCCGCTGGTTTTTGACAACTTAAACTATGGTTTGATTTACTATTAAATGCAAATATTTTCTTTTATAACTATTGTATGGTTGGTTTAAAATCAATGACTCAGGTCCTGGTCTGTTATCACACCCCACACGGTAAGACTCCATTAGTGGTAAATTGGGGGTGTGACATTCTTCTTAGTAGAAGGCTTTGAATACGTTGCTAAGGATGCTTCTGGTCGCCTCAGATGTTTCTTGTTGTTACGTGATTTTGATTTGGAGCACCGTCATCGTACGTAGGGTTTTTAGGGTTCAGGAATTTAGAATTAATAAGGGAAAATTACACAATTGCCCTTACTTCTAATTCCAAATTTCTTAGTTAAAGTTAAAACTTAACAGGGTTAGTGAACAGGGACCTATGGTGTTACAAGTATACAAACAACGGGGACCTTTTCCATAATTTCAAAACCCTAAGGACCTCTTTCGTTACTTTGTGAAACCACGAGGACCTCTGGCGTAGTTTACAGTAAATAATAATAAAAAGTCGGTCAGCGTGTCTCGAACCCGGGACCTCCTGGTCCGCGGCGAGGCTTTCAACCACCCGAAACACCTGAGAGTTTGTATTTTAAACAACGAATGAAATATATATTATGTACGGGTCGGGTTTCATCATTTTCACCCGAACCCTAAGAGCACCCCGACCTCCATGGTTGAACCAGTAGATTACAGAATCTGTGAAAAAGACGGACTACGACTACAACACAACGATTATATAGGATCTTTAGGAATACCTCAGTGCCAATAAGTCCTGAACACAACCGATAGAGACGAACTCGACCGTGGACTCGGATCGACGATGTTGGAACAGGCCTGCAAGGCTGCAATGCCCCAATAGCCGGAGTGCTCGTGGTGGTGCGACCCCACTGTTGGTGTATCAATGGTGAACCCAAAACAGAAATCGAAGGTGGTGACTGGTTATCTTGTGGTGGTGTTTCATCGGAGAAGTAAACAACGATGGTTCACGAGAGGAGTTTAGGTGTCTTGATATTGTGGAAAATGATTGAGTTGGATTCGATGGACTCAAAATGCTTCGATTTAGGCATGTAATCGGCTGCAAGAAATCGGAATTATGAAGGTTGGTCGGTTACCGAAAATGGGTGGAGGTCGACGGACTGTCGGCGACGGTTTCATGTTCTACCAAATCGACTATCACATTATGGAAGAAATAGTCCTTCCAACTACTTATAATGGGAAACCAAGTTCTGATAATTGAAATAGTAGTCCCTTAGGTTATTTAAATAGGAATCAAGTTTGGAAAGTGACAAGGTGAGCCCCTCCAAGTTTTGGAGAGATTAATCAGAGCTAACAAGGATAACAGAGATAGCTTGTACGACGACTAAATGTGCGTATGACAAAACATTTTTAACGTGTGACGTTTATAAACTATAAATCTTGTTTCACCACATGAAATCAAGAATATATATTACTATAAATATATACTTTAAGTTCACATAAAATCATAGATGTAGTTCCCTAACTATATGTTTTAAGCGCATATATAATTATAGAAACGTTACGTATAGTTACGTGACACATCGTCACATAAAATCACAGAATAACATGTGAATATATCTATAAATATATCTCAGTGAATCATAAGTTCAATTGCCACATAAAATGACAAAACGATCACATGAAATCATAACGTTTCACTTACATAAAATCATAGGATATCAAACGTCTAGACTCAAGGATATGCTTGTATAGTGATGGTTACACAAACCCTAGATGCTACAGTCAACATGAGTCAATCACATAAACGTTCACATAAAATTTATAACAGCTAAAGTAAAGGTTCTCACGACATTTATATCAATTTAAGTTTATTTAAATCAGGAGAAGATCTGAAAAGACGGATTGTCACACGCCGGTTGGGAGAGAGAAACCATGTGGGGGACCAGTTTCTGATTTTGGAGAAATGAGTAGGTTAATCTCTCTACTCTTCCGACAAAATAGAAAGAAGATACATATCCCTGAAAGTTTTTCTTTTACCTTATCAGTGGGCCATCACCATCAATTCTTTTAAGGATAACCCAACTAATGAACTTGATAATACCGTCATCATACAAAACCAGTAATATCTTCGATGAAAAACCTAGTTCCAAAATATGTAACCATCTTCACTTGCCTTATAACTCACACCTTTAACACCAATAAATCTAACCCATAATAAATAGAAAAAGAAAACACCAACGAGGAGCTGCAGTCTCGTAGTAATTTTCTGAGTTCCTCCATTAATTCTTCATCTTCAACAACACAAATCTTAGCTATTTTGAAGAGAGAGAAATTAAGTATTTTTGCAACTGGGCATATTGATAAGAGATCGGGTATGGGTTAGAGTGAATAGAGATAAAGTCTAGAAAACATGTGAGACAACTATATCTCCTTGCTTTATGTCTTGAGAAGTGTAAAAAGCAAAATAAGGTTATAAAATATTATTTTTCTACACAACAACTTGGATATCAAAATTTAAACGGGGGTTTTGATTGAAAAAATAGAAGTGAATAAATCCCACTTGTGTTCAACAAGTTTAAAGACAGGGACCTAAAATATTGAAGATCACTCAAGAACATAGCAGAAAAATAACATATCCATTTGTTATAAAAAACGAGCATATAAACACAAAGTTGAGAAACCAACCATTCGGTTGCATTTTCTCGACCATGGCTCTGATGCCAATTGTTGAAATGAGGTAGTGGGCTAACATTTAATCTCGTTTACTCTTTTGCAGAAGCGGATCGTTGAGCTTTGTGTACTCGTCTTATATAACAAACAAGCATCCGGAATTAACCTCGGTAGTGTTGAGATTTTGACACAATAATGAGAATGATCAAGAACATATATACATTGAAGAACATGATAAACAAAGTGATTGTAGGATTATATTGATAACCAAATGATTACAATTACCTACCCCACTCGTAACATAGCTAGACTCAAGAAGAATGATGTTCTTGAGCCCTAGACTCATGAACAAGAATGTTCTTGAGCCCTTGTAACTTCAAAGACTATGTATGAAATACTCTCTACACTCTCATAAGAACACTTTGTCCTTCTTTGTGTTTTTGTGTGTTTTTATCCTTCATGGGATGTGTTTATTTATAGACTAACAAGAATGACAAAGCTAGTAAATAACATGACTAGTGGACAATAATATATTGAATTATAATGTCACTTGTGCCAATCTTCATTTATAAGAGTCTTCGGGTCTTCATGACATTCACCATGTTGCAAGACGGTAGAATGATAACTAATAAGTGACTCGTTGAATAAATTACATCTAACCAAATCACTCGGTCTTGAAAGTTGACGAATTTAATTCCCAACCAGATTATTTGAAAAAAATGTTTAATATGGTTTTTTTCTTATTCTAAAAGACATGTTTAGTTTTCTTTTTTACCGTTCTACAAAAAACATATTTTTTAGTTATTTTAATCTATATTATTTTTATAAAATATTGAGTAAATTATGGTTTTTATCCTTGTGGTTTGACCCTAATAACATTTTTAGTCCAAAACATTCAATTATAACAATGTGTTTTTTTGGTTTTCAATTTGTTCCAATCAAATCCAAAAACCCAACACCCTTAAAATTATCTATTAAATTTTAATGAAATGACCAAGATACCCAGGCCTTTAGTTCTCCTTTAAATTAAAAAAAAAAAACACCCCCAATAAAACTTAAAATACCCCTCTCCGGTGAACTCACCGCCTCTTGTTCAGCGACCCCCAAACATCCTCCCCTCTCCGGCGAACCCCCCGCCTCCATCTCCGGCACCTGAACTGCAACCGTCACAGCTAAAGTAGGTAACCGGTGAAAAAAACCTATCGGAATAAAATCAACCTCCCTTAGAACATAAAACAATCGAATATCAAAAGGAAGGTATTACGACTTGTCGGCGGCGGCGATCATTTTCTTTCACCCTCGACTGCGCTGTTATAGAAACGCAACCGCATGAAATTAAAACAAATCCCGAAATTGTTGAGAGCAGAAATGATTATCCCTTGAAATCGTATATGGAAAGGATTGGGATTTTAAGAACAATCACTATTTTGAGGAAATTAGGTACAATCGACATCGTACGTATTGAAGGCATAGGAACGAAATTAAAACTCACCTTCAGGTGGCAGTGAGCAGCAACTATAGTCGGATTTGAAACCGGCGCTTGATTGAGTCGTCGATTGTTGTGAGGCAGGGCCTGTCCAGAATTGAAAAAAAAAATTAGGGCTTGAGGCGATTTTATATAAAATCAATAATTCATATATAAAAATTAAATAATATGATTATATGACCATAGTTATAATAACAATAAATAAAACTGAAGTATTGTAGCAAAATGTTTAAATTTAAGTGGTTAAAAAAATAATGAATTTATCCTCACATCTAATGTTTATAGAACCGAACTGGACAATGAACTAGTCGTTTTACTGGTTCACTGGTCGGACCGGTCATACTGGATTTAAAAACCAAATGACGTCATAAATTTTATAAATTTTATAAATTTATCTTTTAAAGGTATTTTATGAAACTTAAATATTAAATTGAAAGTTTAGAAGTAGATTATTATTGTTATAACTAGAAAAAAGTATTAATATAAGAAAATTTAGGGTATAACATTATGTTTCAAATAATAAAAAATAAGACACATTAGACAAAAAAAAAAAATACTAGCTTAAAACAAATAACTTAAACTAGATATAAAGATTTGAAACAAAACAACATTATAGATGAGATGATTAAGATATAAAACTACAAATTAAATTTAAAATTCAAAAGAATATTGTTATTATTAAAATAGAAAAGTATAAATATTAAAAAATTTATGTTATATCGTTATGTTTTAAATAATAAAAAAATAAGACAAATTGAAAGGAAAAAAAAAAGCAAAAATAATATCGTGAGATGCTTAATTTATTAATAGGAAAAAAAACTAAGAAGCAAAAACTCTAAACCTCGAAATAATAAATGCAAAGAGCCCAGTAAACCCACGACCACTGCAACGGATTACAATCTTGCTTCTTTTTTCTACTCATATTCTATTTAACATTATTTAGTATATATATAATAAAAAATTTTAAAATTCCGGGCCCTCCAAAATCTCGGGCCCTAGGCGGTCGCCTACCCCACCTATGCCTCAGGCCGGCCCTGTTGTTAGGGTTACGCTATTCAATTTGCGGAATGAAGTAGATGATGGGGATCGTTATTTGCCCGAGGTTGATTTTTTTTTTGCCCGATGTACAAATTCCAAACTCTTCTTCCGTCTTACGTTTATGTGCGTAAACCTAAATTCCAAACTGTTTGTGAGAGAAAGTAGGTAACCAGCAGATCGAAGTTGCATTAGATTTCTGATCCACGCGTACTCCTTTGCAGTGGTAGATTTTTCTTTGAGCCAGCAGTGACCACGGTCACTACCGTTTTTTTCTTCAGGAGTATCGGGTATACGTGAAATTTATTAAAAATATTTATATGTATTAATTAGGTCTCTACTGAATTTTTAAAAAAAGCACTACATGGCCCAATGGCAGCCCCTACAGTTCGCATTCTGAAGGTTCCTAGGTTCGACACTAAGGACCTCCGTTTTTTTACAGCTTTCACTTATTTTTTTCTTTTTTTCTATCAAGCTTTCTAATCAGATAAGTGAAGAGTCCGGCATCATTCCGGCGACCCAAAATCAACCACCCGCCATCAACCATAAAATCTGTCCGGCGGTTCCCACCGCCGTAGCCCCAAGACCGTCACCAATCACTACAACAAACATTCAAAGACCCCAAATCATCATCTCCATCATCGATCTACAACCATTCAACAATAGCCCAAGGTCGCTTCTTGACCAGAATCACTTCTTGACCGGAAATTGCGACCAGAAATTGTAACCCCCAAGGTCGCTTCGAATCTTGAATACAAACGCGGCGGCCCTCGCGGACTTTGATTTCGAACAAAATACGAAGAGGGAAAGGGTCGTTTGGTCGCCGGAGGTCGGTTGCTTACTCGCCGGAGGTCTGTTGCCGGTTGGTTACTCGCTGGAGGTCTGCTGCTCGTCGGAGATCGGTTGGCATGAGGGGGAGGTGAACGACCGTTGCTCACCAAAGATGCCGAGGGTCGCTTGAGTTCGCCGGCCGAGAGGGTCGCCTGAGTTCGCCGACCAAGAGGGTCGCCTGATTTCGCCGGCCAAGAGGTTCGTCTGAGTTTGCCAGCGGCTTCTGAGTTCTTCCGTTGAAGAATTACTTAGGTTATAAATGGTCCCTCTTGTATATACTTTTAGGAAATTACCAAACGAGTCCCTTTATTTTTTAAAGTTTTGTTAAAAACAACATATAGAATGCCACGTCAGCAACCAATTAACGATGTTAAGGTATATTTAACGGAGGTCCAATGGAATCCAATACCTTGATATTTTGGATTATTATAGGGAAATTTCATAATTGGGATTATTATCGGCCAATCACGCATAACTTGGATTATTAAAATCCAATAAACCTATTTTAAATTTCGTTAAGAATATATATAAAAAAGAATTGGACCACAAGATTAAAGTACGGCTAGAGCACAAGCAAATAAACAATGTAAAAGTATTCACAGCCCATTCCTTATAATGGGTGTGTGTAAACCTTAAAATTTAAGGTGTAGTTGTGAGTAGAGAACAGAGAAATATTTGGTGAATCCCTATATTTGAAGAAAAATTTAGTGAAACTGTAAAGTTTGAGGTTTGAAGAGAGAAGAAAAGGTAACGATAAAGATATAAAGAACTATTATTTAATTGTGGTTTTGAGTTGAGCATAGAGAAAAAGTAGTAATAAAGATATAAATTATAGAGTTAAGAATAAGGGATAGACTATGAATGCTTTAATAAAAATCTAGTTAAAAAGCATATATACTCAAAACCAATGTTTTCACGAACGGACCGGACCGGCCGGTCGGACCGGTAGAACCAGGAACCGGTACCGCCGGCGGTCCGGTTATGCATACTGAAACCGCTCATCAAAAAACCGGCCGGTTCTTACGGTTTGGCGGCTGAACCGGATGACCGAAACCGCTGGTCAACCGGAAATATGAGCAAAAGTGAGACGGAGTGAACCAAAAGTTCAAAATGACGAAGAGAAGATGTTGCGGGCTGCTAGATGATGACAGATCTAAGGTCACTATGGTCGCCTATGGTGGTGAATGCTAGTTTCTTTGAACGATAGAGCCTTTTGAATGACAATAACTGTGTGAGTGACGACCATCTTTGATGGAGAGCTTTAGAAAAGAAAATGAGAGAGGAAGAATTCCTAGAGAGAGAAAGAGACTTGAGAGCTCTGCAAATCTGCAATTATGTTTCAGTTTGACCCCTCAACATTGATTGTTTATATTCAAAATGTAAATAAATTATTTAAAAATCATTATCCGGTTCAAAATCCGGTCCGACCGGTTGGACCAGTCCGACCACTGAACCGGTAAGACTACCGGTTCACTGTCCGGTCCAGTTCTGAAAACATTGCTCAAAACAGATAAGCATATACCTTAACTCTAAATCTCCACGCAAGCATATACTCTAACTCTAAATCTCCGGGCAAACCTAATATTCATGTCACATCAAACCCTACATGCTCTTGAAAGGGTGATAACTTACAAGAAAGGAAAGCCATCAACTATTTTGTCTTAATAAACACCCATCTTTACTAACACCTAAAGCCCACTAGAAATTCTTAACCTTGTTGCGGCACCAAAAGTTTTACCACCGATCATGTCTTTGTAAAAGTGCAAGTCAACCAAATCTTTTTATTCTTCTATTTTCATGTCAAACTTTAATCTGCATTTGCTTCTTTCTCCCACCATTATGAGGGCCTCAACTCTCCGTACAAGAGTCGTTGTTTGTCTCCTCTACACATTCTCGAACCATCGCAATCCCCATATCTTATTTTATCTGAGATGAGTGTCACCCCTAATCTCTATCTGATAACCGCATTCCTTATCTGGTCAAAGCTTGTGTGACCGCCCATATATCTCAACATCCTCATCTCTGCTATCTTCATCTTCCGTGCTTAGTTCTTCTTGATAGGCCAACAATTTGTTCCTTACAACATATCATGGTGTATTGCGATTCTAAAGAATTTCCCTTTTAATTTCTTGAGAAACTCTTGTCGCACAAAACGTCTGTCGCTGCTCTCCATTTGCACCAACCTGCATGAACCTAGTGAGCTACAACACAATGGATGTCTCTGTCACTCTAGAGGAACGTTCCTAAATAATTAAACTTCGATGTTTTTATTGGGTTTTGCCAGTGGTATTCGGGTCATGAGTAGTAATTTTAATTTTATTAAAACCCGTTTACTAATTGTATTACCGGATACAATTATATATATGTATATATATATATTTAATTACGTTAATTAAATCAGAGTGCGGAAGCGTAAATATATCTTAAATATATATTTAAATAAACGCGAAAAACCTAGTGACAAATTAAACAACAAGATCTAATCACCAACACGCAAACACTAGTTTTACACACACACACACACATATATATATATATATATATATATATATATATATATATATATAGGCTCTAGATAAAGACACAGAAGGTTTTATTTTCTACACAGAATACAAACGGTCGTTTGTACCCAAACGGTCGTTTGTAGTTTTTTTTTTTGATAAATGCTTTAAATTATTTAACTTTTATAAACATTAAAAAGGTTTATTTACCATATCTGATAAAAGGTACTTAAACGAACACATTAGTGACTTAAAATAATAAATTTTGAGACTCAGAGTCTTTGTCGGTACCGTCTCGATGGCATCTCGACAAGTCTTTTCCGGTGTTGGGTCCCCAAGGCCCATGTTTTTTTTTATTTTTAAAATTTTTTTTCAAAACGTTTGTCGAGAAGACTTGTCGAGAATAAGTCCCTAAATTTATGAGGGGTATTCCGACAAATCTTCTCGACAAACGTTTTGAAAAAAAATTCAAATAAAAAAACCATGGGCCATGGGGACCCAACACCGGAAAAGACTTGTCGAGATGCCATCGAGACGGTACCGGCAAAAACTCTGAGTCTCAAAATTTATTATTTTAAGTCACTATTGTGTTCGTTTAAGTACCTTTTATCAGATATGGTAAATAAACCTTTTTAATGTTTATAAAAGTTAAATAATTTGAAACATATTAAAAAAAACTACAAACGGCCGTTTAGTTACAAACGACCGTTTGTATCTTGTGTAGAAATTAAAACCTCCTGTGTCTTTATCACGTCCCTATATATAACGTAGTATTTAAATCAATATTTAAATTAAATAAATCGTGATAAGTAAATATAACGATTTATCTAATTATCATAATCTGTATTATGATTTGATCTAAACCAAACGTGTTTAGATCTTGAATGGTCGGTTGTGTCGGACAACTGTTCGGGACACCGAGGTTTAACGAGACAAGCGCTAGGGTTGCGAAAACTTACCAGAGAAGCGGGCTCGGGCTCGGTTCACAACCGTAGCAGAAAAACGCACTAGGAGAGACTGACATAAATATGGTGGCGGTTGACGGCGACGTAACGGCGGTGCAGTGACGGCGGAGTGCGGCAGTGCGGTGGTTGACAGCCGCCGGAGCTGGAGCTACAGCTGGCGGCGGTCAGCTGTGGCAGGATGGACGGAGGCGGCGGCGATCAGGTTGGTCGCCGGGCTCGCCGAAAAAATGAGCGACTGCGACAGCGATATGTCGCATTGAGAGAGATTTGGAGAATTTTTGGAGTAACTGAAATCTATATTTCTGTCTCATATTTATAATTTCATAAACCAATTATGGATAAACCACAATTGGTTTATTTAATTATTCTTTTGGTTTATCCCTTTATCTCTTAATCAGTTGTAGATGAACTACAACTGATTTAAATCTCTCATTTATCCATCCAGGTTTTAGATAATCTTTAAATAAACTAATTTATTTAAATCACAATTATCGAACCACTTCAAATAAAACTAATAAATTAACTATTGTATTTAATTAGGAATATTAATAATAATAATAATTTATTATTTGTATTTTCACTGACTAATAATTATTAACAAATCAATAATTAATTTCTGCTTTTATTATTAACAAATTTATAATATTAGAAAATGATTAATTATTATTTATATCAATATATAAATAACTGTTAAATCATTTTGGTTTTCGCAGAACAACGTTTACTAATTAAACATGTTCGGTTCTTGCTGCCCTCAGCGTAACTCTTACACACCATAACCGGGTCAGATTCTTAGAAATTGTCGTGTCTGAACATACAATAATCAGCAGTTTTATGTACCATGTTCCCTCAAATAGAAATCTAGAAGTCCTGATCATCGTAAACCCCACCAAAGTTACAACAAGGATACTTGGTATTAGACCAAATGATATGTAGGGTCAGGTTCCTTTGAGATTTTTATTGTTTTGAGAACTACTAAGAACCATTCTGAGCCATTAATTTTCAGGGGGAACACCCAAATTCATTGGGGGGGGGGGGGGTTCCTATATATAACTAGTGACACAGATTGTTTTTCAAAAGTTCTCAAAACTAATTGGTTTTCAAATGATCCTCCCCCATGATATTTAATCTTTTACTCTGGAGGGCCGACATCCATTCCTTTAAACTCACATTCAGAGCTTGCTTCTTTTCCGCCACTAACACAATATCATCCACGAAAATAATGCATCGTGAACATCGCAAAAATGATCGAACTTAAAGCAAAACCTTGCTAAAGTCCCACTTCCACAAAGAATACGTCTATATGCCCACTGACACTCGGATACACCTTCTAGCACCATCATACAATATTAACTCGTAACATTAGTGTCAAAAATTGGCATTTTATTGATATGAAGGAGATGAATTACAAATGGAGATTGATTGGAACAATTGGCAACCGGTTACACAAAAGAAGAACAAGATATATCAAGAATTAAGAACATATGAGAGATTTCTTGATGATGAAACATGGAGCAAAATATCTCCTTTATAGGGCAGAAAACGAGTTCAAAGGGAGCAAGAATCACGCCTCAATCACACAAAGGAGCCCTAAACCAAAGAGAAAAAAATAAAATAAGCCCAATTAAATTGACCTAAAATTTAACACCCCCCTCAATTTAATTGGTTAAACACGTCAAACATTTTTAGCAACTTGCACATGTTTTCGTGTTGATTGTTTAACAAGCCTTTGGTAAATATATCTGCCATCTGGTCCTTAGATTCAGTGGGCAAAATTTTTATAGCTCCAGATGCAATTTTTTCTCTAAGAAAGGACAAGTCGATTTCAAAATGTTTTGTTTTATCATGGAAAACAGGGTTAGTGGCAATAGAGATGGCAGTGAATTATCACATATTAGAGGGACGGGGAGTTTAATATAAACTTTTAGCTCTTTTAGAACATTTACGAGCCATAGGATTTCACATGTAGCAGAGGACATGGCACGATATTCTGTTTCGGCAGATGATCGTGACACGGTCCCTTGCTTCTTACTTTTCCAAGAAACCAGACAATTTCCAAGAAATATAAAGAAACCAGTAACAGACCTTCTGGTTTCTAAGCATTTACCCAAATCAGAATCAGCATAAGCGATAAGATCAAAATTCGCACCTTTTGAGAAAAAAAATACCTTTACCTGGAGCTTTTTTGAGATATCTGAGAAGACGTAAGGCAATTTCCAGATGACATTTAGAAGGAATATGCATAAACGGGCTCAAATATTGGACAACATATGATATATCGGGTCTAGTATGAGATAAATAAATTAACTTCCCTATAAGATTTTGGTACCCGGTTATATCAGACAAAGGATCACTGTTTTTACAAGAATTAACAAGAGAATAATTCAGTTCAATGGGAGTAGCAACAGGTTTACACCCTGTAAGGTCGTATTCAGCTAATAGTTCAATGAAGTACTTCCCTTGAGATAAACAAATTCCAGAGGCAGTTTTAATGACTTCAATACCAAGAAAATATTTTAGCTCACCAAGATCTTTAATAAGGAATTTTTATTGCATAAGAGACTTAACCTTGTTTATTTCATCGATGTTATTTCCAGTTAAAATAATGTCATCGACGTATACTAGAAGCGCAAGAAACACATTGTTAGAAGATTTGATAAACAATGAATAATCACACTTACTCTGCTCAAAACCAATATCGGATAACACACTAACAAGTTTCTCGTTCCACATACGAGGAGCTTGCTTTAAACCATACAAAGACTTAACCAGTTTGCAAACTTTTGTTTCATTTTTTGAGTAATACCCTTTAGGAAGACACATATAGACATCTTCATTTAATTCACCATACAAAAAAAGCATTATTGATGTCAAGTTGAAACAAAGGCCAATCTCTATGGACGGCTAGACTTATGATGCACCGGATAGTGACCATTTTAGCAACTGGAGAGAATGTTTCATCAAAGTCAATGCCCTCTTTTTACTATAGCCCTTAGCAACAAGTCTAGCTTTATATCGTTCTATTTCACCTGTAGACCTATACTTTATTTTGTAGACCCACTTACAACCTATGGGTTTTCTACCGCTAGGTAACTCGATAAGGTTCCAGGTGTTATTTCTAAATAAAGCTTCCATATCTTCATTCATGTCCCAAACCCAATTAGGATCCATAGAAGCCTCACTATAAGTTCTAGGTTCAACACTTTTATTTAAAGGAGATGAGAAACACATATTTTCAGTAGACAAGTTAGAGTAATTGACAACTTTTTCAAGACCATATTTGACTTTACCTTCAACCACATAATCTTGTAAACGTTTTGGAATTGATGTATTCCTAGTAGGTCTCTTTGTTGTAGTGGGTTGTACCCTGCCCTCAGAGGGTGTGACATCTTCATTAGGTGTGCTAGAAGTGTCAGTTCCTTTAGCGTTTTGACTCGGACCGTTAGGTTTATTACCTACAGTTCTATCAATATATAAAGGTGGCTGATCACTACTAGCACTATCATTCGTAACCCTCCCTTCATCATCGGGTCTTTTATCATCATCATAACTCTCGGTTTCATATAGGTTGAAAAAGTTTATAGTATTTAAGTTTTGATTCTCATTTGAATCAATTTTATCCAAGGTATTATTTTCTTTAAAAGGAAAGATATTTTCATAAAATTTTACATCTCTTGAAAATATTATTTGTTTTTTATCAAGACTCCAAATTTAAAACCCTTTTTTTTATTTGAGTACCCCAAAAAAACACATTTTTCAGCACCACTTTCAAATTTATTTGTGTTATTTAAAACAGTACTAAAGCAAAGACACCCAAAGTTACGAAGATAATTAAGAGAGGATTTAAAACCATGCACCCACTCATAAGGAGATCTACCATTTAACACCGATGAGGGAATCCCGTTAACAAGATAAGTGGTTGTTAGGATGCATTCAGACCAAAATCTAAGAGGAATACCTCCTTGGAATAATAATGACCTAGCAACATTTAAGAGATGTCTATGTTTTCTCTCGGCTATTCCATTTTGTTATGGAGTGTATGGGCATGTCGTTTGATGAACAATTCCATTGGATTAAAAAAACTATTCATTTTACTATTCATAAACTCAGTACCATTATCATTTCGAAAGACTTTAATGGTTTTTCCAAATTGATTTTTTATTAGATTAAAGAAGAGCACCACATTTTCAAAAACTTCATGTTTATGTTTTAATAGGAAAACCCAAACGGCACGAGAATAGTCATCCACAACAGTTAGAAAAAACCTGAATCCTTCTCTACTTTGAACTCTATATGGACCCCAAATATCAAGATGAATGAATTCTCCTAGTGACAAAGATTTATGATCACTTAAAGGAAAAGGAATTCTATGTTGTTTAGCCCTATGACAAATTTCACAAGGAAGGTCTAATCCAATGTTTTTTATATTCAGGGTTTCCTTTAAAATGTCAAGAACTTGACCAGATGGATGACCTAGCCTAGAGTGCCAAAGATTTTGAGAGTCATAACTATTAAAGCAAGCAGTTAATGGTTCTAACGCATTACCACAAAAATAAAGACCATCAACTTGATTACCAGTCACCAGGGTGTTCTTTGTGTGAGAGTCATGGATAAAACAATTTGTTTCATCAAAGGTAACTTTTAACTTATTATCTCTAGCAAGTTTATAGATAGACATGAGATTAACGTGATATTCTAGTACAACAAACACATAATAGAGAATAACATTTTCACATAATTTAAAATAACTATTTATGTTTTTTTTTTTGTTAATTCAAATTCATTTATACACAATACAAGTGGACAATCACCCAGGCGGGCAAGGGAGGCGGGCAACAAGCTGCGCCGCCAAGCCTTTCTGAAAAGCAAAACTCAGCCTCGTGAAAACAACATCCCTAGAACCAGAGGTCACCACATTACCATGCATGACCCGTTGAACTCTACTCAGGGTTTCCACGGCCTCGGAGGCGAGGAACCCAAAGGTGTCAAAGGCAAAAGGAACAAACACATGTTGATTTTCAATGCACGCTTTCTCATGCTTGTTCACTTTCCCCATCGCAGCCTTAGAAGCCGCCTGCCCCACTTTGAACTCCCCAAGCCCACCAGAGGGGAGACCCTAGTTAGATCCAGGCGTGCATGCTTCCCCCCTATCCACCCAAAGACCAAAATGTCTGCCGGTCTAAGGGTCGATCGCCCATCAGACGGGTCCGTCAGAAAGTTGACCGGAGCTTCCTTCTTCACCGAAATCCCCGTGCGCTTGAATATGTCAAATAGAACATCCCTAACCAAATCGTGTCGATATATAAACCCCGGTAGTTCTTTGCAGTGGACAGCATGCACCCCAAACGAATCCAAACACGCCTCGCGACAAACGGGGCATCTCTCATCTGTCGGGAAAATGGGAATGATAAGGCGATATTTAAGAATGGCACGATATTCCACCGGTGACATGTGCTGGCCTAGCCCATCGATAGGGATAGCACAGAGGAAATCTTGGGCATGTGGCGCTTGTAAACATCCGAACACGGCTTTTTGTCTTACGGTCATGTCAAACTTCACTTCAATCTCCTGCATGATTTTACCAAAAAGGGCACTCGCCAAAACTTTTTGGGCTTTACGGGGGGCGGTGTCCTTGTCAGTGAAACCGCTAAAGTCAAAGTCTGGAGTAACATCCCGAAGACGGTCCAACGCACCCTCATACTCAGAGTCCATGCCACAAATCTCAATTTCCCTTAAAATATGATCTTGAAGCACCCAAGATTGTGCCCTTGATGCCACAAAGGCAAACGAGGAAGCCTCAACCGCACCCCGTGCGCTTGAATATGTCAAATAGAACATCCCTAACAAAATCGTGTCGATATATAAACCCCGTTAGTTCTTTGCAATGGACAGCATGCACCCCAAACGAATCCAAACACGCCTCGCGACAAACGGGGCATCTCTCATCTGTCGGGAAAATGGGAATCATAAGGCGATATTTAAGAATGGCACGATATTCCACCGGTGACATGTGCTGGCCTAGCCCATCGATAGGGATAGCACAGAGGAAATCTTGGGCATGTGGCGCTTGTAAACATCCGAACATGGCTTTTTGTCTTACGGTCATGTCAAACTTCACTTCAATCTCCTGCATGATTTTACCAAAAAGGGCACTCGCCAAAACTTTTTGGGCTTTACGAGGGGCGGTGTCCTTGTCAGTGAAACCGCTAAAGTCAAAGTCTGGAGTAACATCCCGAAGACGGTCCAACGCACCCTCATACTCAGAGTCCATGCCACAAATCTCAATTTCCCTTAAAATATGATCTTGAAGCACCCAAGATTATGCCCTTGATGCCACAAAGGCAAACGAGGAAGCCTCAACCGCACCCCGTGCGCTTGAATATGTCAAATAGAACATCCCTAACTAAATCGTGTCGATATATAAACCCCGGTAGTTCTTTGCAATGGACAGCATGCACCCCAAACGAATCCAAACACGCCTCGCGAGAAACGGGGCATCTCTCATCTATCGGGAAAATGGGAATCATAAGGCGATATTTAAGAATGGCACGATATTCCACCGGTGACATGTGCTGGCCTAGCCCATCGATAGGGATAGCACAGAGGAAATCTTGGGCATGTGGTGCTTGTAAACATCCGAACACGGCTTTTTGTCTTACGGTCATGTCAAACTTCACTTCAATCTCCTGCATGATTTTACCAAAAAGGGCACTCGCCAAAACTTTTTGGGCTTTACGGGGGGCGGTGTCCTTGTCAGTGAAACCGCTAAAGTCAAAGTCTGGAGTAACATCCCGAAGACGGTCCAACGCACCCTCATACTCAGAGTCCATGCCACAAATCTCAATTTCCCTTAAAATATGATCTTGAAGCACCCAAGATTGTGCCCTTGATGCCACAAAGGCAAACGAGGAAGCCTCAACCGCGGTGAGGCTTCCTCGTTTGCCTTTATGGCATCAAGGGCACAATCTTGGGTGCTTCAAGATCATATACCTGATGGGTAAGGAAGCAAGCCGCCATTGGAGATCCCCAAAGAAGGGGCCCCCGCAAACCACCAAATTCTCGATTGCCGCGCGCAGTTCTTTATCAAAAAAGGAGGCAGCCCTCATCATGTGTAAAGGAGGACATGTCCTTAGCCCAAAGAAAAGTTTAGTTATACCCATACATGAGCGCAGCAGAAGAAGTTCACTCTGCGGATCCCCTAGCTTGGGGAGCAGGCGGATCAGATCAACAGCGTTGGAAGCTCGCTTCGTCGCCAAACTTTGAATAAAATCTGCATTCCTACTAACAGCCCCCCTAAGAGTTTCACCCCTAGGCCAGGTCTGCCAATGTCCTCTGGGAAGATACCCGCATGAGGCTTCCTACTGTCACAAGAAGGCCAAAAGAGCTCAGTTTTTTTGATGTTGAGTACAAGCCCCAAAGAAGGCCCCCTATCTTTAATGATGTCCAGCACCTTGGCAACCTGCTCAACATCCCCATTTGGATGTTTAATCTTGATGTTGTGTTGGTCCTCACTGATCTTAA